>CAUYPO010018672.1:0-24320 GCA_963574435.1 Cheirogaleus major
ACAAACATAATGAGTAAGATGTGCAATGTATGGGGTGTGGTCATGCTTGAGGCTCTGCCTCGAGGGGGGAGGGGGGCGTGGGGAATATACATAACCGTAATATTTGTACCCCCATAATATGCTGAAATAAAAAAAAAAAAACCGGAATGTTTAGGCCCATTCATAAGCATCATCCCTTACAGCTCCATGCCTGTGATTGAACTCCACATGCACTCCTATCGCATATAGTTTGCATTCAATATATAATTCTCTTTAGGTCACATGATAGACTTTCTATTATTATTTTTCATGTCTCTTGCCAGGTTATTTTCTCCTTCAATACTTTTCAAAGAGTTTGGTTGGTGACAAAAATAAATATTCTGCCACAGATATTGACTCTTAAAACCAAGCAGTTCTTTGAGGATAACCCCTGACTCATGATACTCTTCTACCCCTGGCCCAGGGAATGTCATAGAAACGTTTTACCTTAAGAAATTACACGTAGAAAATATTATTCAATCTTCCAAAATCTTATTTAAATAGTCACTGATACAGTGTTAGTTGGTAACACTGTCATCTCTTTAAACTATGTATGATTTTGACCCATTTATAAGACACTTAAGACTACACAATGGAATATTATTCAATTCTAAGAAACGACAGTGAGCTAACACCGTTTATGCTATCCTGGATTAAGCTTAAGCCCGTTATCCAAAGTGAAGCGACACAAGATATGGAAAAAGGGTTCCACATCTACTCGCCATCAAATTGGTACTGACTGTTTAAAACTATGGTGCTCAAATGGTGGTAATGTACACCAGGGTTTCGGGGGGGGGCAAGACCCACATCATAGGGATGTGGAGAGCATTGGGGGGGGAAGGGCATACCTCTAACCCTTCTTAGGGAGAGGCAAAGTTATACAATGTATCCAAAGTATATAAAAAAAAAATCTTTTGTTGGATGGAGGGCAGGCGGGAGGGGGGAGGAAGTGTAGAGTTACATAATGTGTGCCGTGCGCGCCACCTGGGGATTGGACTCGCTTGGAGCTCTGGCATGTGGGGGGGGAGGAGTGGTAGGGGCAATGTATGTAACCCTAACAATATTTGTACCCCCATTATATGATGAAATAAAAAAAAAGACTATTATCAATGTAAAAGTAATTTAAATACCACTGTATAACAACAGTCTACTACTATAAAAACATATCAAATTAGCAGACCCCTAGGATGAGGTTCATATCACAGCCATCTTAAAATTATGTTCAATGCCTTCCTCATTTGATAGTTACTCAAATATTTGGTATTTCCATAAATATTAAATATTTAATGAGCCAAAAATGAGCCTGTAGTCAAACATAAAAGTAAGATTATAATGAGATGAATTATTAGAAAGATTTAAAATAAACCTGGTATTTTAGTTTTACTTTTACAAACTCATTTTTAAATTATTACATGCATTCATGAACCTGTATATAATTGGCATGAATAATACTACATATAGTATATATTTTCACTCACACACACCACATATACACACAACATAGATATTATTTGAAATATTTCTCCTAAGCTACATAAGACTGCTATTTTTAAAAGTTTTAGTTAGCACAACTAAAGAGAATCTGTGAGATTCCCACAAAACTCCACATGCTGCTTCTCACACAGTTGTTTAGCTAATAATTTGAGTTGTTTTGAATAAGGATAGCAAACAAAAACAAGCTAACAAGGGAAGGTTAATAGAAACTGTATATGATAGGAGGAAAACAATATGTATGAGCAAAGGGCCAATGAGGAACACAAATTACCAAAGAAATTTCCTAAGAAAAGAAGAAGATATCAGAAAAATAATAATAAAAAAAACAAAAATACTTTATCACAGTTTCAGAGAGATATCATTCATAAATTGTCTTGGGAGAAAAAGTTCAAAGAAGAAAGCCATAATTTTGAGATGATTATAAAATCATTGAGCAGGTAGATTTTATAAAGCTAGTGTTCTTGATAATTATTGGAAGCTAAAATTATTTAAAAATATAGGTAAACACGTCCTGTTAAAAATCTAGAAGATGTTTGAATAAACATAAAATCTTTGCCAGAGAAGATTTGAAAATATCAAAACGGATGAAATAAAAGGATGGTAAATGGAAAATTATTATACCATATATCACCGATGTGGAAGATAATGGTGACATAGGAAATACATTATTGACATTTTCAATTAAATATAGCACATGAAGGAGAAAAACATTTAGTCATGTGATAAAGGTGAAGGTGCCTTTGAACCTTCAGACTGAAAAGACAGATTATATTACAAGAATAATATAAAATGTATTAACATTAAATAAACAATCATTGAGGAGATCTTGGGGAGGGTGGTTACAAAATGGAATGTAGACTGTGGCAAAAGAACATAAATATATTACAAATGTGTGGCATAACCTCAGTTAAGAGAATATGGAAAAATGTGCTAACCTAAGTTACTTTGGTAAGTGATATTTTGTCTAGAAAAGGTAACATTTAATATGAAAGAAGGTGTACATAAACATTGTATTCTCTTTGTTAAGGTCATTTTTTGGGGGGATGTGGATTAACAATTCTGAAAATATATATATTATATTTTATATGTTACATAATCTACATTTATATATTTATATACACATACATTAAAAAACACAAATAATGAATGGTGAATGGTGGGAAACAGGGTTCTCACTGCTAAAGAGTGAGACTTAAGATAAGTAAGAAAATTATATAAGACTATAATTAAGCATGTTATACTAGACTAGATTCAGAGACATCAGTATAAAACTCATGTTAAGCTTAATAAAGATAGAAACATATGCAGACAAAAATATAGATATGTACATATACATGTGTACACATATAATTATGTCTTTGTTCTATCTCCAAATAATCAGAACCAATAGAAAAAAAAAATATATATATATAGAGAGAGATTTATAATTAGGAATTTGCTCAGCAAGATTATGGAGTTTGACAATCCTAAAATCTTCAGTTTACAAGCTTGAAACACAGGTAGACTGTGGGTGTAGTTCCGGTATGAACAATATTTGACAAGTATCTGCCCACCCTGTGCCCAAGTCTACACATAAATTTAACCATCAGAAGTAGCATATAAAATGGATGGGAAAAAAGTAACTTTGCAGTAGTGAAATCTGGCAAACACTACCTAAGACAGGTGATCAACATCAACATCAGCAGCAATAAATCATGACGATACTATGTACTCTTGATGTGAAGTGTTGAAAATGTCACTTCACCTCCGTGGTCATTTTCCACAAAAACCATAACTCAAGTCTAGCCATGAAGTAAAGCATTAGACAAACTGAAACTGAGAAACATTCTAAAAAATACCTGACTAGCACTCATCAAAATTGTCAATGGAAACATAATAAAAGTTTGATAAATTGTCACAGAACAGAGGAAGCTAAAGAGAAATGAAGATTAATGTAATGTGGCACTCTGAATTGAATTATGGACCAAGAAAAGGACATTAGAGACAAATTAATGAAATCTGAGCAAAGTATGGAGTTTGATTAATAGTAATATATCAGTGTTGTTTCCTTAGTGACAAATTTATAGTAATGCAAGATGTTAACAAAAGGGAAAACTGAATGAGGGCTTAAATGAACTTCTGGACTATCATTGCTTATTTTTAAAAATCTAAAAAATTCCAAAATAAGATGTCAATAAAAACACACAGAATAATATATTATAATTATTAAAATATATTCTGATAAATCACTTCATTTTAAAGAAAGAGAAATATTCTTATGGTTCTCCAGGTACAATTTGACTGGCCACAAACTTTCTCAAAAATACTCACTGTTTAAGAATTTCTGTTCTTAATGCAATATGTTCAAAATCTGAGAAGAAAGAACTTCTAAAACAAAAAATTTTATACCAAAAAAATTACTCATCAAGTGTAAAGGGTAAAGTATAATTTATACAAATGCAAACAAAGAAAAGACATTTTAAACATACAGAAATCCATAAAAATGCCTAATGCACAAACTTTCTTAGAAAAAAATATTATTTTCTTATGTGACCAATTAGATAAGTGGTGGCTCAAACTAATCCTTGAATGGAGAGTTCATGATAAATGGCACAGTTTGAGTACCAAATCTATACATATAAGTAATTATAAAAATTGAGAATCAACAGCATTTAATGTTAGACTTTTTGGATATTTAAATTTTAACATAAACTATAGAATGAAAAAAGAAAACACATGGGAGAATTAAAAATGTACATAATTTTTAATGATCATAAATAAATTTTAAATTGAAAATATATACCTTCAACTAGGTATGAACCAAAACTGCCCATTGTACCCTATTTCTAAAGCCCACTCAGGGCCATGCTTTTAATCAACCATAAATTAATAGGAGGCAGGGCTGATTTTTTTTTTTTTTTGGTACAAACTTCTTCATTCATTTCTAAGATATTTGTGCATATTAAGTCACAGAGAAAGAAAGAGATTACTTATTGCTCTCAGTTGGACCACATCTTGAAGTGTGGACATCTGTCTAATCATTCTTGCAATCTGCCACTTTCCTTCCCTCTTCATAAGCTGATCTTTTGATCTCTGTTATCCCTTCAGAAGTATGTTCCTATGAGTCTATCCATCAAATGACAAATTTCTGGCCTTATTAATATTTTTTGACAGGCAGACACTGTCTAACCCTGCTGGCCTAGCTAGAATCTTGATTCTAATACTCTTCAACACCCGATACTATTTCTTCTTATCTCTGGAATTCACATATGCATCCAGAACTCAAATACCTACTTAATACCAGGCCAAGTATACACACACACACACACACACACACACACAGAGACTCATTCTTTTAATGGGGTCTTCAGATATTAAAATTTGCTGTGGTGGGTGAACACATACTTTTTATATAAGTTTCAGTGCAATAAGGTGTTTATAGTAATAACGTCAAATAAGAAATGCTCCAGAATTAACAGGCAAGGAAGACATTATTTCAGACTATTGAAATTTGGAAAGAAATTGAACTCAACTCCTCTTAAACAAAAGGTGTGAGCATTTTTACCTGCTGAGATGAGCTAGGGTAAAAGACATTGAGTGGAATTTGGTCGACATGATTAAGCAATCTGAGCTTGATAACAGTTGCTTATGGAGGTCGGGCTCCCACTCTCCCACAGAGACTGGAAGATACAGACCTCCTTTTCTACTTCAATGATCACATGGTAAAGGATTGGCTTCCAGGTTCTGGAGAAAGACTTTTCTGAGTTGTAAAACTAAGCCAGGTGAAAATTTACATATCAAAGGAGCATAGAAAGAAAGAAAAACTTGCAGTTACAAGTTTATAAAGTACATTTTTTCTTGGCCAGACACAGAGGCTCAGGCCTATAATCCCAGCAATTTGGGAGTCCAAGACAGGAGAATTCCTTGAGGCCAGGATTTCAAGCCAGACTGGGCAACATAGTGAGACCCTCGTCTATACAAAAAATTTTAAAAATCAGCTGGATATGGTGGCGCATGCCTGTAGTCCTAGCTACTTGGGAGGTTGAGGTGGTAGGAACTCTGAGCCCAGAAGTTTGAGGCTGCAGTGAGCTATGAGTGCACCACTGTACTTCAGCCTAAATGACAGAGCGAGACCCTGTCTCAAAAATAAATAAATTAATTTTTAAAATAAAGAAATGGTGAGCAGGGTCCTAGTGTCAGGAAGAAGATTGTCTCAAATTTAATGAAACTCTAAATGATATTAGAATAGATACAAATTTTGTGTGCATTGGTATCCCTGTATATAGAATAGCCATTTTTATTTAGTATTTATTATCGAATGTTTGTTGAGAATGAGTTTAATGCTGAAATTTAATATTCCTACTGATAAAATGTTGTGTTTTCAAAATGATATAAAGAAATTTAAAGTTTTAACATATATTAGTACATATTGTACACAAAATGTTTTACTAAAATACATGTGAGTGAATGAAAATTTTCTCTTCATTCATTTATCTGTTTATGTTTGCTCAAACTCCTTGCTTTTGTTTTAAAATCTGAATTTTGAAAGTAACAGTATTCATCTTCTGGGAGGAAATGCAGAAAAATACACAGTAACAGGTACAAAAAATCAAAACGTGTGGATGATTTCAGAGAGCGAAATTTGGTAAGCTATAGCAACTACTTTTTTAAATCATTATTTTAATGTTTGAGTAGAAAAAGGGAAAAAGTCAGTGTTTTTTCTGCATCTCTTAGTGAACCTTAAATGTCAGTCAATCTGATTGCTACTGACGTGAACTTTTCACAGACATAGATTTTCCCTGAGGACATGGGTTGTTCTGATGATATGACGGGCAGTTTGACCAAAATATAACCTGGACATAGCCACATAGAGAATCTGGAGTCGAAACTAAGCCAAAGAGTATCTTGACCCTTTATTAAGCATTTCAAGAGAATACAGTCTTAGAGTCACCATAAGCCTCTCAGGTTGTTGGTTTACTTAGCTGATAATACAAATGCAAAATGAACAAATTGCTAAGTTTTCACATATGAGAAGACTCTTTGGACGACATGCAGGTAAACACTGAATGGACATAAGCAGAAATATTTCTGAGCCAATAGCCAGGGTAGACATTCACTAATTGAAATTAGAACAAAAACTACTTGGTTGTAGTATAAGGACAAAAAGTTCTCCTTTGTGGAGTACATGCCTATTTGATATTCATATGGAGATGTAGTTGTGGGTATGTATGGATACAAATTAAATTCACACAGCAACAAAAAGATATTTAAGTTTATCCACTAAAAATAGAAATATAATTAATTACAGATATATAGGAGAAAACCATATATGGAAAAATGTTATATGGAAAACTTAAACCAATATAATGTATAAAAAGTATGATGACTGTAGTAAGAAAGCATGGTAAATAGAATACATGAAATAAAATGGGAGAACCAAAATCAAGTAGGAGGAATTGAAACAAATATTGTTGGATTATCCAATAAAGGCAGAAACTGCATATTGGTTACACAAATAACAGACATGATTTAGCTATATGCAATTTTCAAGTGTTTTTAGTACTCATTTTTAAAGAAAATAATATATTCAAAAAAGAACAATATTAAAAGAATAAAATAGTCCAATATGAATTTCCCCATCATCTTGATCTCTAGGATTCCATGTCTTAGGGACAAACAAGTTATCAGTTAACTGTATTTTCTAAAGGAAATATATAATACATATAAAAACAGATATGTGAATAACAACATGGGAATTAAAAAAGACACTTAAAACAAGATGACAGATATATATATATACATAATGATACATATATATAATATATATACATGATATATATTATATATATATATAAAATGAAGAATTTAAAAAGATATAAGGTCGACCCTTGAACAATGCAGGTGTTAGTGGTGATAACTCCCCCTCTATTGCACAGTAGAAAATCTGTATATAACTTTTGACCCCTCCAAAACTTAACTACTAATAGCCTGCTATTGACTATGATGGGCCTTAAAAATAACATAGTCAGTTAAAACATATTTTGTATATTTTAAGTCTTAGATACTGTATTCTTTACAATAAAGTAGGCTAGAGAAAAGAAACAGCACTCCTTAGAAAAAAGTAGCATAACAGAATCTAAAATCTTTGAAAAGTTATTATAGCCAGAATTTAACTCAAAGTTGCCCAACATAGGAAGAACAAAGAAAATAAAACACATTCCTAAGGAAAAAAATCAACTGAAACATTGTCACAAATATTGAAAATAGCAATCAAGAATTTCAAAATTACTGTTATAACTTCTTTCAATTAAGTTTAAAAAATGAACTAATAATGAAGAAAAAATTTAAAAAGACATCATAACAAAAATATAAATGATAAAAAAGAGACAAAATTTAAATTATGGAACTAGAAATTACAATATCTGAACAAAAAATTACTGTATGGGACTTACATTAAAATAGATATAACAAAGGAAAATACAACTTAATTTGATGATAGATCAATATAAAGTATGCAGTGTAAAACACAGAAATAAAAAAGATTTAAAATAAACAGAAAGTCAAGGACCATTGAGATAATATCAAGTGATTTAAACATGTGCCTAACTTGTGTTACGAAAAGGAAGGAAAATGATATTAGGGTAAAAAAAGATATTAGGGTAAAAAAAATGATGGCTGAAATTTTCCAAAATTTGACGAAAGCCAGAAATTTACTATTCTAGTTTTATGAATATGTGAATATTTCTACTTCATCCTCAAAATTGTTCTAGATCGGACAATAAATGTAGTCACCTAGATATAAGGCAAACATTTGCGTGGAATCAAGCTTAGACTGTTCATTTCTTAATTTGCAACACAAATGAAATATATACACAACCTAGGGTACACTGAATATGTGAATGCCCAATATACAAATGAAATTAATTTCCCACTAAACTCCACATTTATTAAGCTGAATTAACTCCTAAATTATATGACATACAGACTATCCCTTGCTGGTTTTGAATAAACAGAGATTTATGTGTCCTGAAAGAACGTTTTTATGACATGGTGCAATTGGAAGGCCAAATTTAAGGTTCATATCATCTATCCATAATGTGGACCTTATTTCAATTTTAATTAGTCTTAATACTCCTTGGCTTGTCACTTAAATAGATTTTGTAATACTACTGGAATTAAATAATTACTCTGTTTCAAAATTTGGTGGCACAGATGCTAAATACTCTGAAACCATGTTTTTTAATAAATAAATAAATAATTTTTTTTAAAAAAAGACTGAAAGATCTTTTCTTCATAAGTCCAACACAACCAGTTTTACTTCTGGCATTGAGAAAATATATTTTTTTGTGTTGAACACCAAATAAAACAGATGAATTAAATTTTGTGCCCATTTTATATTATTACTATCATTATTTCTAAGTAACTAGACTGACATTCAGGGTGATTCATACCCATTGGGATCTCCTGAAGAATAAATAGCAGCTGTATCAGTCCCGTGACAAATCACGTTCTTATAGGGACATTCTTTTAGGGGCACTGAGTTAGAATGACAGGTAAAATTGACAGAATATTGTCCACCAGGCTAATACTCTGACATTTTCTCTCCTCTCTCTCTCTCTCTCTCTCTCTCTCTCTCTCTCTCTCTCTCTCATACACTCCATCCTTCTCTCTCATATTATATGTTGAAAATACATATTTGAAATACTGATAAGTGGTGCATGATACAACTCCACAGTAAATAAAAGGGAATATTAATTCAATGTCAATGCCTCCAATTAAACTTGTTTTCACATGCAATGCTGCTAATGGTAAGAAAATGGAAAATAGCCCCTTCAACACAATAGAATTTCTAACCCTAAAGTAGAAAGAATTAGGGTTAGCAAATTACATATTCAATATGAGATATTCTTTGCTAAAAATGAAAGTAAGTTTTTATATAACCAATGGAAGTCAATTTAGCACATTAGACAACTATTATTTTTTAACTAATAAATGTTACAGTAAAGAGAAATGTAACAGAATGTTTATTCTGTAATGCATTTTAGGAAAATAATATAAAACAAACCACAACAGTAAAAAAACAAAAAAGAAAATAATAGGATGTCTCTATATCAATCTGAAGAAATATACATATTTGTGTATGTATACTTTTCAAAGGCAATAAATATCTATCATTTGCTTGAGAACAGATCTAATAACAGATATTCTGAATCTTTATGAAAATAATATACATCATATTGGAAGATATGTTTGAAAGATATTGTTGAAAGACAAAGTTTGATGTAATCCAAGGGATTTATGCCATTGGATGGGAAGATAATATGCAAAGATGGTAACCACCACAAATTACCCTATTAATTGAACTAATTTCCAAATATATTCTGAGCATAGTCTTTCATAATTCTTAACAAGTATATCCTAAAATTATTTGGAAATGATAAAGGACTTAATATGGATAAGATATTCATGAAGAAGAAAAGTAATAAGGGGACAACTTTGGCAGATAGTAAATATTATTTTAAATTTATAATAATTTGAAAATGTGCTACTGTGAAGATTAATTAATAAGTAAATAGGACGAATAGTTAGCCCACACAAAAATCAACATATAAATTGGAACATGTTATGTGATGGAAGCAGCATTAAAATTCAACAGGGAAATGGATTGACCATTCACTACATAGCTTTCAGACATTATGGAAGAAAAAATAAAACAAGTTTTCTATCTTACACTATAAATAAGCATAAAGCATAGATAGAAGATGACCTAAAATTAAAACAAAGTTCAAAATCTTAGATTAAAAAAAAGAATCAGGGAATTTTCATTATAATATCAAGACAAAGAAATAACTATTAAAGATAAATTTCATATGCCAAATATTAGTAAACGACTACATGACATTTTTTAAAAGTATATCTGTCTAAATAAAGAAACTATGATTTGGTGGACAAGAAAAGGGTTTTTTTGTTTTTCTGTTTTATTCTTTGATTATTTGCTTCTCTTTTGACTAAAATGCCTTATATCTATTTGTTGGTCAAGGCACAGTAGGAAGAAAGATTAAGATGGTAACAATTTTCCCAAGAGTGAGATAGCAACAAAAAAGAAATAATTCAAGGGAAAATTACAAATATTCATAATAGACATTCATTTCAAAAGAAATTGTTTAAATAGAGAAAATTTATTTCCACATAACTTTGAAAAACCCATTCTTTGAACCTCATTTTTTTTTTAACTTTGATAGAACTATACTATTCCAACACAAACATATCTTATGGAATAAACTTTTGGGCATTGAGTTTTGGTAAATAATTGCAGTTAGTCAGAGTAAATGTTAACTAACACTAATTTATCCGTTGTCTCATTATTTGGGAAATAAAAAATGAAGTTTTTCTGTATACTAACACATCTTATCCTTTCTGTAGACTATGCTATGATTTCCATGTGTTACACACATAAGGTTGTAGAGAATAATTTTATCGAGATTTTTCTCACATTTAAGCCAGAAATGGACTGCTATATTTGTGGAAAATAATAAGGATGGAAAATAATTCTACCAAAATATTGCATTGTGTAATTGTTAATGAGTCACTATAAATAGTGTTTTACCTTGAGCTTTCTAGAAAAAGAGACTGAGTGTAAAATTTACTGACAATGCTGTGCTGATAAGTGCAAACCCAGGGAATATAAAGGGAAGTGAACTTGTAGTGAAACAGCAAATATTGAGAGCAAATATAATATGCTCCATTAGAGGTCTCATTGCTCAGTGTTTGTGCAGGAGCACAACCTACAGAAGTATCACAAAGCACTTCTCCATAGAGGTTACATGAAATCAGAGAACCTCAAAATAATCATCTGGGAAAGAGAAAAAGGGAGACTTATTTTTCCATCTTTTGTCTTTTGTTAGTTAAATCTGCTCCCTTGGGTGTAACTATCTTTCGTGCAAGACTAGGGTCTCTCCTTTCCTTAGGTTCTGCATGTGGATACTTCATGTCATGTGTGTAACAGTGGAGGTGACGAGAAATTAATGATTAAAGGAACAGCATGACACTAAGACCAAGAAACAAGCCATGTGTCTGATTCTGGTATTAGAGTTGGGTACAGGGAGGTAGTCAGGGCCAAAGAAATCTAAGGTAAAATGTAAAGTGTCAGTCTACCTGGATCTCATGTGGCAACAAGACGTACTGGCTTTCGTTGGAGGCATGGAGCGAATCTCATAGTATATGTTGATGGCTAGTTGCAGTCTCCTAGAATGATTCAAAAGGAGTTAACAAGTCAAGCTATGTGCTGCAATGGTGCAGTTGATTCTGGTACTCATCAGCTCCCTCTCCCTCTTTCACCAACCCGTTCAGATTTGTCCTTCAGTTTAGATGGTGTATATAACTTGCCTCTAGACCTTCAACCTCAAGGCATGTGAGCCTATTAATATCTATCCTATTAATTTTGAAAGCATTGAAAACTATTTCAGAGAGATTATGATAATAGGATTTCAAGCTGATGATTTTCAAAGCTTTGCTTTTCCTCTTTAATTTGGTTCTTTCTATTTTTCAATTTTGCTTTGTAAGTAATATAAATATACTTTTCTATCGTGTCTGTGTAGTTGTACTTCCAGATTAGGTGTGACACTGCACATTATTTAAAAGTCCTTACTCATTAGTTTTATATCTACCTTTGGTGTCCCAGATGAATTTCAGTAATGTTCAAAGCCTAGACTAATTCTTTAAACAGAAGGCTAATGATAGTTCACTAAACAATTCAGAGCCAGTAAATCTCACAGAGAACAAACAATCCAGGCTCACAAATTGTGTGAATTTTCAGAGTTGATCCCTGGGACCATATTTGTGTGTGGATAAAAATTCAGATTAATTAAAAAGCTAAAATTGATCATTCTTATTATAATTCATTGTTAATATGCCTTAGTGTTCAACAATTAATATTCAAGACGTATTTTCTTTAAAAGTGTGTAATAATAGATTAAGAAGTATATGAATTTAACTAGGAAACATAACACAAATTATTAGTAAGAAATGACTAATTTTAAAAGTATTTCAAATACTTACATAGACAATCAACAGAAAAATATAATTGTCTTCTATTATACTTTCTGTATAATTAATCTTAAGAGGTATTGCTAGGTGATCATGTATGCCTCAATAAATTTCTTGAGTGCTTGGATATTAGCTTCGATAGTCACATATTTTTAAGTCCATTTCATAGATATCCCATAGTTCAGTAATGTTAGTGCACATCCACCATCAAGCAGTGAGCAACTATTTAAACCTAGATCTTTTGCCAACAAATTTATAATGAATGCCTCGAGATCAATTTGTTTAGTAAAATATATGTTCTCTCTGATAACTTCAATATTTAATTTTATCATAATTTTACTCTACTATTCTACCTTTTCACAGGATTATGAAAATGCACTTAACAGGTTATTTAATGTAAAACAATTACATAATTCCAAGTTTTAGGCTTCAAATTGCTTGTCATAGCATGTATTCACCACAATGAAGAGGAGGTGGTTCAGACAGATCTGGATTCTACTCCAGCTTGACCATTTCATGGACAAGTGACATACACTGTGGAGGTCTTAGTTTACTTTCCTGAGATATAATGCTTTGCAGTGTAAGATGATGCAGAGGTGAAATTCAGATAAAGCTAAATCACAACTATCTTGCTCCTAAATATAGTAAATAAAATTATATGGTGATAGCACAATGGAATGGATATATCTTATTCCATAATTTTTTGAAAAGTATCAATTTGAACTGAAGCAAATCAACTGTGAACTTAATGAAGTTTAAGCTAAAGGTCACCTTCCTTTTATGAACACCTTTCAAAGCTCTCTGATGAAGCACATACAGTTTTGTATTCTATGTCTTTTTTTTTTTTTTTTCCAGATAGAGTCTCACTCTCTTGCCTGGACTAGAGTACCATGGCATCAGCCTAGTTCACAGAGACCTCAAACTCCTGGGCTCAAGCAATTCTCCTGCCTCAACCTCCCAGGTAGCTGGGACTACAGACACATGCCACTGTGCCCGGGTAATTTTTTCTATTTTTAGTTGTTTGGCTAATTTCTTTCTATTTATAGTAGAGACAGGGTCTCGAACTCCTAAGCTCAAGCAATCCTCCACCTCGGCCTCCCAGAGTGCTAGGATTTATATGCATGAGCCACTGTTCCCGGCCTGTATTCTATTTCTTAAAGATATAAAATTGCAAAAAAAAAAAAAAAAAAAAAAAATTAGGACTGGCAAAATGTAGATATCCCCTTTTTCTTAAGATAGAAAGTTTTGGAGTGGTGCTGACGGCTCCTAAATTCATTGCTACCCACTAAAATCTCTAGCTGTGAAACTTCTAAGAATACTTATATAGCTTCTGTATAGAGCCTCTGTATATATAGCCTCTTTCTGTACAGAGTGGAAAAATTGCCTTTCCTTTCTTCTTACAGGTTGTTAACCAAGAGGCAAAAGTTATGAAGGAAATGAACAATTGAGCCTGACTACTCTCTCTAATAGAATTGAAATTTACCCATGTTGATTAGAAAAATGATCAGAAATATGAGGGAATTCAGTCTTGAGGATAAACTTCCCTAAGTGGAAGTAATCTGAGCATGGTATTCCTCCCCATCATACTTGGCCAGAGCCAAGATATTTTGCCAAAGACTACATGGTGGGTACATTGAGTTCATTTTACTCTACTTTCTCACCTTTACTTTTGCTTCCTTTTATCTGTTCTCCTGGGTCTCCCTAATGTCAGACTAAGTTAGCTCCGCTGAACTGGGAAGGGTATTATAGGAAGCATTGACTCCCTTTGTTCAATTCTTCCTCATGGAACAATCCACTAGTCAATGGCCAGGTGGGCCACCTCGGACATGGGAATCATCTAAATGTTGTGGGAACCTCAGATGAAAAATTATGGCAATTTTAGGGACCCTGGTGTCAGGCAGAGGGAGAGGGGAAAGACTAGGAGTAGAGAAGTACTGAATAAGTTTCTTTGCAGTTCCCCATTTCCCTCCTCCTTTCCATCCCCCTTAAGGAGACCTCAGCAGATGCACCTAAAAAGACTGCTCCCCAAAGAATAATGTAGAAAGACTGAGGAGTGAAGAGTCCTGGACTAGGACTGCAAATAAATATATGTAACAATATGACCAGCCGTGGTGTCTGACTCGTTGACAAAACTCCCTTCAAAGATTGCAATACATGTGTTTTGCACCAAGACTGGTGTGGGAAGGGCAGCATTCACCATGAGGCCTGTCAAGTAGAGCATGTGTGATTGCCTACAGTTTGGCCTTAAAAGTCAGACAAAGTTTTTAACCAGGAACCAGATTCCTCGTGAATCAATAAATGTAAAGAAGTGAACACGAAATAGGCTGATAAATTATGGAAATATGCTGAAGAAAGAAAGAGTGAGAGGGAGAGAGAGAGAGAAAGAAAAAGTAGCATGAAAATAAAAAAATATAGCTCAAAAATAAATTCTTCAGAGCATCTTATACTATGGAACAACCTAGTATAAAAATAAGTTAAAAATCACAAAGTAGGTATAGGTAAAAAAAAAAAAAAACAAACAGTAAAAGACTGAAATAATACTATGAATATATTTTGCTTCCTAAATTTCCCTAATTTTTACTCTAACTTAAGTACACTAAGACTCAAAATTATAAGATTTATCATTACTCAGAGTTTAAATTATTAAAAAACTGGAATTCTAGCCTAAAGATACAAAATAAGGAAGACAAAATTAACATCATTATAACTAAGATAAATACAGCATAGATGACAAATAACAGATCTAGAAAAAATAATATATTTGATGAACTGACAGACATCCAACATAAGAATAATTGGAGTATCTGAGAAAGAGAACACACAAATGAAACAGGAAATATATTTAAAGATAAAAGAAAATGAAAACAATGTTCCAAAATAAACACTAAATTTTCACTACAAAAAGTACAGGGTGTGTGTGTACGTGTAGTTATTGAATGATAAATGGCTGCATATATCTAAACACACATAAATATGCAATGAATAGATTGAGAAAAGTTATTCGAGTATCTAATGAGATGAGGAAGTAATTCACTTCCAAGGTATGACAGGTGTTACACAGGTGGGTCTCAGGTTCACTCAAAATATAATTTACATCTGAGGAGAGTGTACAATCTGTACACAGTGTTGAGAGTTCCTGTGATCCAATAATATTTTACTGAACCATGAGATTATTCACTTTGAAACATAATAGACATTAATTTTCAAATATGAAATAGTTGAGAAAAAATGATAAAATTGAATTTATAAGAAATAAATCAAATTAATAATCTAAAAAGGAATAACAAGAGTGTCAACATTTATTCTATTAAACATTGGAATTAGTATTAAATGGCTGGTAGAATATTATTTAAAATACAAAACACATTTTTCATACCTTGTTATAATTTAGCAATGTGATTTTAAGGGTTAAATTCTAAAGTGAAGGAAGGTGTTGGCAAGAAGTTAAATGCTGATTTTAAGAACAAAAATTCGCTCAAGATGGATAACAGACTTAAACCTAAGGCATGATACCTTAAGAATTCTAGAAGATGTTTGGGAGACCATTTCAGACATTAGCCTAGGAAAGAATTTTTGAAGAAGGCCCCCAAAGCAATCACCACAGCAACAAAAATAAATAAATGGTATCTGATCAAATTGTAACTCATATCTTTTGAACAACTGTTTCCGCCTCCTCCCAGCAACTACAATTATACTTTCTGTTTCTATGTGTTTAATTACTTTAGATACCTCATATAAGTTGAATCACACAGTATTTGTCTTTTTGTGATTGGGTTAGTTCAAATAGCATAGTGTCCTCAAGGTTCATCCATGTTGTAGCATATAATAGGGTTTCCTTCCTTTTTAAGGCTGAATAATATTGGATTGTGTATATAAGTACATATTTTCTTTATCCATTCATCTGTTGATGGACACTTTGGTTGCTTCCACATCTTGGCTATTGTGATAATGATGCAAGGAATATGGGTGTGTAAATATCTCTCTAAGATCTTATTTTCAATTCTTTAGGATATATATGCAGAAGTGGGATTGCAGTGTCACATGGTAGATCTATTTTTAATGTTTTGAGAAACTTCTACACTGTTTTCCATATCGGTTGCACCATTTTACAACCATATGAACAGTGTGCAAGCGTTCCAACATCCTCACCAACACTTGTTGTATTTTTTTGTTTTTTGATAGCGGCCATCCTAATGGGTATGAGGTGATACTCCATTGCAGTTTCGATTTGCATTTTTCTGATGATTAGTGATGTTGAACGTATTTTTTATATGCGTGTTGGCCATTTGTATATTTTCTTTGGAGAAATATCTATTTGAGTGCTTGGCCTATATTTTAGTCAGGCTATTTGTTTTTTGTTATTGAGTTGTAGGAGTTCTTTATATATTCTACATATTAACTCCGTATTCTATGTATGGTTTGCAAATATATTCTCCTGTTCTGTAGGTTGCTTTTTCACTCTGTTGATTGTTTTCTTTGCTGCACAGAAATGTTTATGTTTAATTTGTCTATTTTTGCTTTTGTTACTTATGGCTTTGGTGTTATATCCAAGAAGTCATTGCCAAGACCAATGTTATGAAGCTTTTCTCCTATGTTTTCTTCCGTGAGTTTTATAGTTTCAGGTCTTATGTTTAGCTCATAAGGTAAGGGTGCATCTTAATTCTTTTGCATGTGGATATCCAGTTTTTCCAACACCATTTGTGGAAGACTATTCTTTTCCTATTGCATAGTCTTGGCTCTCTTGTTGAAGACCATTTCATTATATACATGAGGATTATTTCTGCGCTCTCTATTCTGTTCCATTTATCTATATATCTGTCTTTATGCCAATACCATACTGTTTTAATTACTCTAACTTTGTAATATTTATATATATATATATTTTTTTTTTTTTTTTTTTGAGACAGAGTCTGGCTTTGTTGCCCATGCTAGAGTGCCGTGGCATCAGCCTAGCTCACAGCAACCTCAAACTCCTGGGCTCAAGCAATCCTTCTGCCTCAGCATCCTGAGTAGCTGGGACTACAGGCATGTGCCCCATGCCCGGCTAATTTTTTCTATAGATATTTTTAGTTATCCAGCTAATTTCTTTCTATTTTTAGTAGAGACAGGGTCTCACTCTTGCTCAGACTGGTCTCGAACCCCTGACCTTGAGCGATCCTCCCACCTCGGTCTCCCAGAGTGCCAGGATTACAGGTGTGAGCCACCATGCCTGGCCAAAGAGATTTTCAAAGGGAAGAAAGAAGCTAGAGTATATCTAGGTCCATGCTACTCAAAGTACAATCTCCAGAGCAGCAACATAGGTGTGTGGGAGCTTGTTAGAAATGCAGACACTGGGGCCCTCTAATTCTACTGAATTTGAATTTTCATTTTTATAAGGTTCCTCAAATAATACACATGCACAACTGATTTTAGATTTCTATCATCCTTTGTCTTCTAAGCAACTTTGTGTCGAGCTAAACCTTTCTCAAAACATATTTGGAAGGGAAAATATCTACACAGAATTAGCAGAAATCTACTCAAACTACCTTATATTAATAAAAGCACTTTTTTCTTCAAAACTATTAAAATAAAGTCAAAACCACTATATGATTTGAGCAAATCAAACAAAACACAAACAGATGCTAAAGAAAACGTGTAATTCATGGAGGAGAGAAAGCGTACAAATTTCTAATTAGTATCTTCAGAGATCTGAAGCAATAACACAATTCATAAACAAACAAACTTCTTTGAGAAAAGACCAATGAAAGAAAATGAATGAGCTCTTGTGCATTAAAAATATGATTAATGAAATCAAAATACGATTTAAAAACAGGAAGTTAAAGCTTAAAAAAAAATCCCAGAATGTAGCATATTAGAGACAAGGGATGGAAAAATTCATTCATGCACTCATTTGTTGAACAAGTATTCATGGTAGAAACACTCTGACTCAGCCAAAGGTTAGGAATGTCCTGGTAAACAAGAGTAGTCTCTGTGTTCTTAGAGCTGATGAGGTGAGAATGGCATAGATAAAAGTTAAGAGAAATGAAGAAGCAATTAAGGAAACTTAATACTCATTCAAAAAGGAGTTTCAAAAGAGAGAACAAAGAAAATGGAACAAATAGAAAAAGCTAAACAACAAACAAATAAATAAAATTTCCCAGAAGTTGAAGAAAAACATGATTTTCACACTGAAAGAGCTCATCAAATGCCTAACAAGCATTCACTCATATAAAATGTCATAATACCTACCAAGGGAAGATCCTGGAAGGTTCCAGAACAATAAAAAAAGGAGGGGGGGATATAATCTAAAAGGAGTAAGAATTAAATTAACAACAGAGTTTTTATTAGCAATATTGGATATTAGATAGAAACCACTGAAAAAATACTTCAAATTCTTGAAGGAAAATGATTTTGAATCCAGAATCCTATCCCTAGCCAAAGCTGATCATGGCTAAGGGCAATGTGGAAGACCTAAAATAGATTTCTTGGGCACCCTGCTATGAAATGTAAACTCTGGCCATATAAAAATCATGATAAAATTGAAAGAAGCTGGGAGGTGGAGATGGGAGCGTGAAGGGAAAACAGTTAAGGGGCAAGGTTGTCTTCACCTTCTATTGCGGGAAGTCAAAAGATACTGCCTAAAGTCGACAGAATAAAAAATAGAAGCTTAAGTACATTATTTAAAGTGGTAAGAATAACCAAGAGAAGTACCGAAAAGAATAACATAACTTTCTGAAATCACAAGAGGTGAGGAAAAGTGAACTTTGTTAGTCAATTAGATTCCTTATCTGCCATGGCGGAGCATCAGAAGACGCTATTACCAGTTGTTCAGTCAAGAATTGAAGTATAAAGAACTAAATCAGAAACAGTTAAACGTGGTTGCCTTTGAGGAATCAATGTTGGGTTGGGCAAGAAAAACAATTTCTATTCAAAAGATAATTATAGAGTTACAACAGAAGATGACTGGGAATCCTATCAAAGACAGAGTGGATGATCCAGTTGTCTCCAAATTCTCCCCTTCCTCCTCACCCGTCATTCACGGGCCTCAGGCTCCTTCCTGAACCTCTGCTGTCCTTCACTGTTCTTCAACAGTGATGTGTCAGCCTCAGCTTTAATAAATTCTTGTTTGTTCTTCTATTTTCTATCCTGTAGCTGTATTCTGAACAAGAGGCTCATTGAGGACACTGACTTCTTGCTCATTTTTGTATCCAGAAAACGAGGGGCTTTTTAGCTCTACCTAAAAATAAAGACAAAGTCATTGCATTTAGAACCTGAATTGTTGCATGCAAAGGAAGTTTGCTATCACTACCAAAGAAATGCCCACCTTTCTGAGTAGTGAGAGAAGGACTTGCATTGGGTCACACGCGACAGGAAGCTGCTCTATTCCAAGTAAAAGGGGGTTACCCGGAAGCCCCTGCTGACGTGCTGCTCAGGTCAGAATGTGATGATTCTAAGTCACTTTGGCTTGCACAGGCCCTTATGAGAGGCTGAGGAAAGTTAGGGGCCCTCTACCTGGAAATAGTGCATATATACAACGTTGCATACAACATCTGCAGTTTCTTATTATGCCAGAACTGGATTCTTCCAGCAGGTTAGTTCTCTGTAATTCTCTAATCTAGGGCTTCTTTACCCAGGATTTATAGAAAAGTTCTGGGATTCCATGATTAAAGGCATTACATTCTCACTCATTCTCATTCTCATTCATTCTCACTTTCTTTCTTTTAGTTTTAGAAAAAAGACAGTCTTCTCTTCAAGCCTTATCTGTGACCTTAATCCCTTCTCCTCCTGCCCATCTCCATGACCTTGTTCTCCTAATCATTTCCTTTCTTGCTCTCTCTTGTGTCTTCCATGCCTCTCCTCTTCCTCTTTCTTCGAGCTCATTGTCTTCAACTTGTAAGCACACTCAGCCAAGCCTCTCCCAGACAAAAAAAAAAAAAGACTGACCTTCACCTAATAGCTCTCCATCTTTAGTCTTATCCTTCCTTTGAATTAACATTTCTCTGAAGTGTAGTTTTCATTTCATATTCTCAAGTGCAGCTCAAACCACTGCATATTGACTTCTGTCACCTGATCGCACTTGCTAAAATGTACCTTTTTATTGCCAAATCCAAATTGGCATCTTACAATATTTCTCTGTGGTATTCGATACCTATTTCTTTTCTCTTAACATCCAAATTCTCTGGGTCATTTCCTTCCTTTGACTCGTGAGCTTTTCTTCCTTCTCCTACCTTTAAATTTGATGTTTATACATTTATCCCAAGGCTTAACTGTTATGTTTTTTCTGAGTGGTCATATTTACCCACTTCTCATGGTTTTGGCAATTACTCATATGCAAGTGACTAACAAATCCACTCCTTTAGACCAGACCTCTCCTCAGGTTCAAGTTCATTCATTCACAGCCCTTGCTGGATAGGTAATCCTAGACAGTTGCTTAAGCACTTAAAACTCAAGATGTCCAATATGAATCCATCCTTGCCCCAAACTTTTCCTTCTCCTGTATACCCAATCTTCCCTTGTGCTACCCCATCCAAAGTTTGAAGTCATCCTTGATTCCCCCACAAACAATCAATTATCAAGGTCCCAGTGAAATAAGCTTCCTAAATATTTCTGAGCTCTTTTACTTGCTCTTCCTACAAGTTCAGGCCACTATTTCTCTCATGAGGATTGTTAAAAAAAACCTTCTGCTTCTAGTCTTGACCCCTTAAATTCAACTTCCACACAGCCAGCAGGGCCCAATATTCATTCATTAATTTATTACACAAATATTTATGGACCACAAATATTTATTTACAGTGTAGGGGGTAAGAGTATTATTTTAGTGACTAGATGAGGATGATAGCAATATAGACTTCAATAATATATGACTGGGTTGGCCACCTGTCTTTGAACAGCTTGTAAGAGAAGAATGCATCTCACATCTTTACGTGGTTGAAAAAAGTGTCAAAAGGAAAAATATTTAGTGACATATGAAAATTCCATGAAATGCAAAATCAGTGTTCCAAATAAAGTTATAATACATTGGAACACAGGCGTGCTTATTCATTTATGTATTTTCTATGGTTGCTTTCCTACTATAACCGCAGAGTTGAGTAGTTGTGATAGCCACTGTCTGACCAGACCATCTGAAAACTCAAGACATTTAAAAATATTTACTATCTGGCTCTCTGCAGAAAAATATTACTGACACTTGCTTCTGCTTATGTTCTTGTTTTGTTTGTTTTAGAGATGGGGTCTACCTCTTGTAGGCCAGGCCAGAGTGCAGGGGCGTGATTATAAATCACTGTAACCTCAAGCTCCTGGGCTCAAGTGATCCTCCCACCTCAGCTCCTGGAGTAGCTGGGACTACAGGCACACACCACCACACCTGGCTAATTTTTAAAAAAATTTTTGTAGAGACAGCATCTTACTGTGTTGCCTGCACTGGCCTTGAACTCTTTGCTCTAAGCAATCCTCTTGCCTCAGCCTCCCAAAGTGCTGGGATCACAGGCTGCCTATTGTATTTTTAAAATTTAATCATGCTATACCACCCCCCAAAGTAAAAGAAAAATGGTTCAGAGGTTTTTATACTTTACACTCTAAAAAGCTTGTTTTAATTTATATATCTTCAAATAATACTTAGTTTAATAGACATTATATATAAAAGTGACCCCTCTAGTTAGTTCAATAAATATTGGTTGAGTGCCTATGTGCTGAGTATTTTTCTAGGCACTGTATATACAAAGACAATAAATATAGGCCAGTGAGTTAGAAAAATAATTTCCATAATATTAATCAGAGTTATGAAAAGCTTTGCAAAGAGTTATGGGTTATGAAAAACAGAGGAGGGGTCCTAGCCAAGCAGGAATGTTCTTTCTGGTGGAAGGGACCACTTAGCTAAAACTCCAGACAGCATGTTTATACCCAACCCAATTCCCCTGATAAAAGTAATTCATAAGTTATATTCATTTATTTTTGTGCTCTAAGTGATAAGAATTATTTATATAATTTAAAAATTGAAAAGTAGTATTTTAGATTTTTCCATAAACATGTTGAAACTACACAAATCTGAAAGCTTTCACTACCTCACAACTGTTCAAATACTCTAGTATTTTCACCAGTTTAATAGCCATTGTCATTTGAGCCTACAATCATAATGGACATGGAAAATAACATAAATCTGATGAATGGTGCATAATGCAAATATTTTATACTTGTTAGCTGTGTATGTGTGTCAGATAATTGTACATTTACTACTCTTGGATCTCAATTAATTCATTCAGGATAATTGGATATTAGTGAAAATAAAAAAATGCAAACACCGTAATAATGTTACCTGAAAAGGTATTTCATTGCTTGTAGAATGTAGGAGACATTTCTCTCATTAGCGTCTTCTACTAAATTAGGGTTTTATGCTGTTGGAGTATTTGTGGCTTAGTCAAAGCTCATAAAATACCCAGTAGCCAATAATGAAGAGGAAAGATTTATTGGCAAAGGGCCAAGCCTCTAAGGTTTTTTTTTTTATAGTCATGTCAGAAATAACTTAGACATATCTTTTCATATTTCCTTCAGGAAAAAGGAGAGAATAGATATTTTTTTTAAGTCACTGACTTTTTTAAAAGGATAGATTTAAATTTAAAGACCGTCCACCTTTTATGCTGGCCACTAAAATTTCATTTGCACTGATCCAAGTACGAGCTGGAGATACATAGGTAACATGATTTTAAAAATTATTTATCATTCAATCCTCTGGTTATATTTTCCAATTCCACTGTCTAGATAAGGAAATAACTTAAGATAGGCTGAATTCTTGACTTGAATGCATATTAGCAAACAAGATCAGAACTGGGAGTTGATTTTAATAAATCATCGAAGATACTATGCTCTTATCCACCTATCACAGTGGACAGGAGCTGCCCATGAGTCTGAGCACACCGAGTATTGTCATAAGTTATTTTTGACTTTCTCAAGCCCCATCAGTCTCCAACACAGAAGCTGAGCCTATGCAACAGGGACATGTTGAACAGATGGACAGAGTGACTTGCCTAGAAGTCAACAGAACTTGAAGTTGGGGTAGATGTGAAGTTGAGAAGAAATGAGTGATTGAAATGACTATGAAAACCTAACAAATCATTTTAACTCAGTAAACATTTGTTTCATGACTTTTTTTTTTTTTTTTTTTTTTTTTGAGACCGGGCTTGCTCTGTCACCCAGGCTAGAGTGCAGTAGAGTCATCATAGCTCACTGCAGCCTCAAACTCCTGGGCTCACTTGATCTTCTGGCCTCAGCTTCCTGAGAACACTACAGGCATGTACCACCACCCCCAGCTAATTGTTTTCTAATTTTTGTAGAGGCAGGGTCTCACTCTTGCTCAGGCTGGTCTTGAACTCCTGACCTCAAGGGATCCCCCTGCCTCGGCCTCCCAAAGTTCTAGGATTACAGATGTGAGCCACCTCACCTGGCTGATTTCATGATACTAAAGTTTCAGAGGCTTTGTCTAAAGCCAAAACATTTAATAGATTTTTAGGTTAGATGATCTGTCTTTCTAAAGCTTTCTATATATTTTTTTATAGTCTCAATAAATATTTATTATTGATAAAGTGAAGAAATAACAACAGTACAGAAATCTGGCAGACACCAACTTAACTAAGTTTTCAATGTTAAAATAACCAGTAATAAAATATATGGATGAATTAAGAAGGGCACACTAACCCTGTGGTATTTTTCCCCACTTAATCTAATCTTGAGAAAACATCAGA
The DNA here is from genome assembly GCA_963574435.1 of Cheirogaleus major. Lineage (NCBI taxonomy): Eukaryota > Metazoa > Chordata > Mammalia > Primates > Cheirogaleidae > Cheirogaleus > Cheirogaleus major. Next base: position 24,252 of record CAUYPO010018672.1, read on the forward strand.
TAATCCTAAATTGAGGGGCATTCTCCAAGATACCTTACCAGAACTCTTCAAAAGTGTTAAGGTCATGAA
>CAUYPO010018673.1:0-86571 GCA_963574435.1 Cheirogaleus major
AGTCATGGAAGCTGATCATTCCGGAGTGCAAGGACCTCCTGTCCCTCCTTCTGGCACACTGGGCGGGATATTTACAACCAGCACCACCCAAGGGCCTCTGCCTTGGGGGAACTTTCAGGATGGAGGAGTGTATGAATTGCCTGGGAGGATGGAGGATGAGGATGGCTGGGGAGGAGAGGGAAGGGAAGACCTCAGCCATCAACTTGGGACTGTTTGACTTGCATGAAGTGTAACTTCGCAGAGAAACCCAAACCCAGTGGGTGGGACAGCTGGCGCCAGTCCCTCCCACACAGCGATGACTCAGGCAGGCCAGCCCCACTGGAGGGAGCTTTTTCAAGGCTTGCGAAAAGAATACTGTGTTCTAGTCTGATTTCTCTGGGGTCTAACCAAGGTCCTCTTAGGAATGCACCAGTGATTCTAATTCAGGTTTCCTTGGTGTGTTTCGGGCATACTTGGTTTATCCCAGTGACAGGAGGTGGCTATTTCAGCAAAAAAAAATAATAATAATAATCACAGTGATTAGGCTGGGCCAACACATGGGAGAAATGTTCTACTTTGCAACAAAAGGAACCTCTCAAGTATATTAATTCTTTTAGAGATTTAATTATAAAATTAAGCAAATTTATAGGAGAAAAACATTAAACTCAGTTTGATTTATGGCTCATTTTGGTTGCAAGGAATAACCACTATCTAAGGGGAGGAGATTCGCAGTGGACCTACCAATTTGGAAGTGGGGCTCTCCCAGGGACCCTGAGGCTGGAGCTGGAGGGAGTCTGAAGTTGAAGGAACTCTGGGGGCCCAGAGGCAGCTGTCCTTGGGCTTCCCCTACCATATTAGTGTGGCCCAGGGTTGTGGGCTGAATTGTGTTCCACAGAAAGATATATTGGGGTCCTAACTTCGGGTACCTGTGAATGTGACCTTATTTGGAAATAGTGTTTTTGCAGATGTAGTCATTTTTCAAATGAGGTCATGTGGGATTTGGGTGGGCTCTGAATCCAATCACTGGTGTCCTTATAAGAAAAGACCCAGAGATACACAGAATCACACTGAGGCAAGATGACCATGGGAAGCTTGAGGCAGAGACTGGAGCGATGCAGTCACCAGCCAAGAACACCAGGTTGAGTGCTGGCAACACCAGATGCTAGTGGGTGAGCAAGGAGTCTTCCCTAGACTAACACCTTGCTTTCAGACTTCTAGCTTCTGGAACTATGAGAGAATAAGTTCGTGTTGTTCTAAGCTGTCAGGTCAGCAATCTCAGTTCTTGGTGTGCTCCTGGCTGAAGAATGACCAGACACACTGAAAACAAGGTAAGAAGCATAAAAACAAGGTTTATTGAGGAAGAGCAAGATAGGTTTATAGAGTAAGAGACGTTCACCAGAGTTTGCCATAGACGACGAATGGGCCTCTGTCATAGCGAGAGTCTCTGGTTATGCTCTGGGGTCCTGTTTTATACTGTCTGGATTGGGCCTTCCTGGTGGTTCAAATGTCACCACTGAACCACTTTGATGGATAGTTAACAACATGAAAATTAGCCTTAGGTTACTCTAGGTCATTTTCTGACCCTATTGTGCCTAGGCTGTCTGGCCCCTGGGCTGGGGAATTCCCTGCATTCTTTTGCAGATTGTCAGGTCAGTCCTCCTTTCTCCAGGTGTGGCAATTGCTTGGGGGCAGGATTAAGGTGGGGCAGCACCAAGATGGGACATGGCCAGCCCATGTTCTTCTTCCCCAGGTGGGGCAATTGCTAGAGGCAGCACCAAGGCGAGGTGCCCACCTTTGTCCCTAGGATAGCCAGAAGTCCCCTGCTATCTACCTAACAAAGCCACCCTATGTGTGGTGGCTTGCATGGCAACCCCAGAAACAAGTACACCCAGCTGCACACTGTGGCCCTGCTAGCCACCGGCATCCTCTTTCTTCATTTCCTGTTCAAGCTCTTGATACAGAGGGACTCTGGTCCCAGATGTCTAGTGCGGCCGACCTGTAGACCAGCTGCCCTTGAAGGTTCAGGGGCTGCCCCAGGCCAATTAGCCATAGCAGGAGCTGTAGTGGGGTCACCTGGAACAGAGCAAGACTCCTTGAGCCCCAAAGGCTGCCAAAGGTCAAGCATCCTAACACACCCAGCACACCCAGGCGCCTTGGTCCAGGCCTAAAGGGAGGTTCTGTGGGGCTGCGATCTTCTCACGGAGCTCTTCTTACATTCTTTCCTCCCCCACGCCCACCTTTTTCTCCATCTACTGCCTCCTTTTTACTGCTAATGGCTGGAGAGAAAAGTAGATGATTTTTTTTTAAGAATGGAGATTCTATAGTAAGTACAGGGACCTAAGTCCTAGATTAAGATTCATGAGTCCTGAGTTGAAAGCCAGATTTTGTTACTTGCCAGCCATGTGACCGTGACACCGGGTGGACCTTCTCACTTCTCTGAGCCATGGATCCCTACCTAGCTGTGAAATGGTGACAGTGTCACTAGCCAGCTTAGCATGCAATCCAATGAGAAAGTGGCTGTGAGCATCCTTTGATCTTGCTAAAGCCCCAGCCCGGAGGCGAGGAGCAGCCCCCAGCTGCAGGGTGGGCTCCGTGCAGAAGCTGGGGGCGAGGGCAGGCTCAGGGCTGCAGTGCCTGCTGGTTGCCCGCTTTCCTTTGTCTTTTTCAATAATGCTAATTTGGTTACTCTTAGTAACAGCTATTCCCCATTACTATTACTCATTCCAGGCTCTGAATCATTCTGATGGATACGACTTGACATCAACCAATTTGCCTAATTCATCACCTTTGCATTTCTTTAATACTAAAGACAGAGCAGGAAGGTTTTCCAACTGCCTTTGCGATTTCCTTCTCTCCTCTCCCCCAGTATCCACTGATGGCGGATGTGGAAAAGGCTCCCTCTGCAGAGCTGTTGGGTGGAATTCCGAAGTTCAAACCCGTTCACTGTGTGGCCTTTATCGAGCTCAGGATGACGATGGCTTTGCCCTGTCCTTGTCTCTGCAGCACCCAGGGCTGGACGTTGGGCAGCCGTTCATTCTCTGTCTGGGATGAAGCCCAGCCCGGCTGGATTGGCAGTACCCTCCCGGCTGCCCTGCACTCGTGGAAGCTCATCCGTGGCCTAACATTTGGAGTTCTGGTTCCGAGGCTCTGGCCTGATTCTCCCACCCCCAATTTCAGGAGGCCCTAAGTCTACGCATGCTTTCAAGTCCTGCCCAGCGACCATGCAGGAAGAACTCTGCTGCTCTGAGTCCCACATCCCTTTTCCTCTTCCTTCGTTATGACCCTTAATCCTTTCACATCACAGAAGCAAAATTCTCATTATAACAAGTACAGAGGCATACAAGGAAAAAGTTAATATTTCCTCCATACTTCCTTTCCAGCATCTCCCTCTCCCCAGCATCCTCTTGGGTAACCAGTGTTTTGTTTTGTCCGCATCTTCCAGTGTCTTTATTTATGCTCACACTAGCACACTCATTCCTATATTCACATGTATAAAGGGCTCTTCTTCTGCTATTTAAATGGGATCGTACTGCACATACACAATTACCTTTTTTAAACTTAATAATATATTATGGACATTCCTCCATGCCAATTCACATATATCTAATTCATTTTAATGGCTTCATGTTCCATATATTTATTCAAATCTTTTCCCTGTTGTTTTCTGTTCTGTAATGTTTATACATATATCTTTTTATGCTGGTGCTTTTGTTTCTGGAGGAAAGAGTCACAAATGTGTGATTTCTGGGTCAAAGGATATGGTATGCTTAATTCTTGTAGTCACTGGCAGATTATGTTCCAGACAGGATGTAGGGATGTAGCTCATCAGTGAAGTAAAGGAATGCCTGTTTCCTCACATCCTCGCCTGCTTTTAGTTGTTGAATGTAAATATTTTGCATTTTTTCTATCCTCTGGGTAACAAATGGCATTTTATGGTTTTAATTTCCATATTCTTAAATACTAGTGAGTTTGAATATCTTTTTATATTTATTGGCCTTTTGCATTTTTTTCTGTGAAGTTCATGTTCAAATCTTTTGCCTACTTTTTTGTATCCTTTAACACTTAATGCCTGATTATTACAGTTATTTTTATACTTGTCCAGCATTCTCCATAGTAATGGCCAATGTTTATATAGCACATAAAGCACATCTCACATACGTTAGCTCATATGTTCTCACTATGACTTTGCAAGGAACTTATCATGATCCTTAGTTTTAGGAAACTGGAGCTCAGAGACTTGCTTAGGCTATGTAGGCTCCTGCGGCAGAGTTGAGTTTCCAGGTCCCCTCCACAGCACCATGGGAAGGATCCAGAGGTGACTTTTTTCTCCCATCTGGTGCCTTGCACAGGCATTAAACCAGGGAATGGCTGCAGAGTGAGTAGAGAGACATATGATGGGGGAACTGATGACTCAGAAGATACAGAGATTGGCAGATAAAAAGATGCAGGGTCAGATCAACTTCTCAACAAACCCTCCCCCATATATGTCTTCTGAATTTCTGCTCAGAAATGCCCTTCTCATTCTTCATTATCCTTGCGAGTCTTTCAAAGGCATCTGACCTTGCTATGTCCCTTGACTTCTACTCATATATGAGGAGTCTCAGTCCCTTGCCCCAGGCGGATGACATTTGAAGAGTGCCACAGAGTGGACGGGCAGAAAGCAGCAGCTCTCAGCTACAAGGCATTTGGCCTTCTCTCCCTGGAGACTTTTGGCAATGTCTAGAGATGTTTCTCATGTCACAGCTGGAGAAGGAGGTGCTACTGGCATCTAGTGGGTAGAGGCCAGGGATGCTGCTGAACACCCTACGAGGCAGGGGACAGCTCCCACAACAAAGAATTACCTGGCCCAAAGTGTCAGGAGCCTCAGCCTGAGGCCGCAGTAAGCCCACTGGCAGCAACATAATGAAAGGGAAGGCTGTAGGATTTGCAAAGTCAGAGGGCTTGGCTTTGAGCGCCAGGGCCTGTATACCAGCCATAGGATCTTGGACAAGTCATTTATCCTTTCTAATCCTCTGCTTTCTCAAATGTAAAATGAGGATAATCTTATCTCCCTTAGAAGCTATTGGGAAGATTAAGCTGAATGATGTCCATGCAAGTGTGCTCCGTAAACATGAGAGATGTTCATCGTCATTAGGAAGCATTTGGGAAAGGTCTCTTATTTATCCTGGTATGAGATGAGGGAGCTCAGCCTGTACTCTCTTGGTTTCTGGACTGACTCTGTGTGTAGGACCTTCGGACGTGAAAATGCAAGTGTTTGTGGTTTGGAGTCCAAAAGACTAGCTGAATGCTAATCTCCCCGCGTCCTTGTTTGCTCCTCTGGAAACTTTGCGGGTGGACAGCTAATCAATGGGGGGAAATGATGGCTCCTGCATTGTGCACATACTAACTGGCAGCCCCGGAGCTGAGACCCAGGGCTTGGGAACATGCTTTTACTCTTGAAGGAAGGCTGGGCAGGGAACTGTGATGGAATTCCTAATCCTGGATCTGGTGTATGGGGAAGCAAGATCTGACTCACTCGGCAGCAAATGAGGCAGCAAAGGGAAGAGGGAAAAGTGAAGCCTAGGGCCAAAATTAGGGGCTGGACAATCAGGAAAAATGAGAACCAAAGAGAAAGGAAAGTGGGAAGGGTTCCTGAGGAATTTGGCAGCCTGACAGCAGATGCCGAGAAAGGAATTTCATACTCTTGGTCCAGTAGGCACCGGCAAAGGGTTTTTCTAATCAGCACACCACCCCAACTCTAACCTCACCCTCCCGTCTGATCACAGTTCCTTAATCAGACTGCAGTCTCTGCCCTGTCCCAACCAGACCCTGTCCTCTGTCTCTCTTCTCCCCACTTGTCTGGACCCCTCAAGCCTTCCGTCAGCCTCACTGGTCTGATTAGAATCCCTGCCACCAGCCTGGGCTCAGGCTACCATGTTGATTTGGGAAGGGAAAGGAAAAGAGAAACGGACGGGGAAGGAGAGGGCTGGTCTCTTCTGAACCCAGGGATAGTTTCTGTCTTGTTTTGCCCTGAGGACCAGAAGGACAGCCCTTTCCCTAATATTCTGGGCATAGACCCAGCCTATGCACAAATCCACATGTCCTGTTTTGATTCATAAACAGTGGTTCATAGCCATCTTTTACAGCTTGTGAAGTTCACAGCTTAGCGGTGATACACATTCTACCCAGGATTCCAGCTTTAAGCCAAGTCCTGCCTCTTCTCAACATGAGTAGCCCAGATCCATTGGCCTTCTTGTCTTTCTGGAACTCTTGGGCTAGGGTTGCCCTCATCTCTGTAAGGAGCTTCTGTGAGGGTGGAGCAGAGAAGCAGATAAAGTCAGGAGAGCTCGAAAGATGATTCAGACCCTAGTTACAGGAAAGAGGAGCCCAGGGAAATTCCTTTATTGGTGTTCCTGGCTGGGCAGTGGCAGCCGCGGAGTGGAGGGGACCAGACTGTGTGTCTCCCCATGTGGGGACCAGTCCCTGGTGGGGGGGTTCGGACTGCCTCCCGCTTGGCCGGGTGGGGCGGGGACTGTGGGGGCTGGCGTGGCAGCTGTGGGCTGCACCGAGGCCTGTCAGGGAGGAATGATTAATGAGCAGCCGCACCAGCTGAGGCTAACCTTTGGAGAGCTGAGCAGGGCATCTGCAGAACTGTCAGCGCTCTGACAAGGACAGAGCTGAACAACCAATTATGCCGCCATCACTAAGGTGGGCTGTCACTTTAATCCCAGCCATTCACTTAGGCAAGGACAGGGAAATTTCTCCTCTGCAGAGGCGTGTGCCTTGGCCACCTTAACCATTTCGTGACAGTGCAGGGACCCTTGCCGGGAGCTGCCCCAGCTAAGTATCCTAGCAAGTCTCCCCACTTCCGGGCTTCCCCTGCCTCCCTTTCATAGTGGCCACGGGAGCAAAATTCCAAAACCACATGTGTGCGTCCCTTTTCCTTCTGCCACCTCCCACAGCTCACAGGATAAAGCCTGAATTCCTTAACCTGGCATTCGGGATTTCTCATCTTGTTTATTCACTCAGTTATTTATCTGATGAACAATCACCTATGGAGCATTTGGTATGTAGTAGGCATTCTGCTAACTGCGGAGCAGAGTAATTAAATGTAAGAGAGTTCTTACTCTTTAGAAGCCTGTGATCTCGGAGCAGAGCCGACACGTGAGTCCCCGAGTGGAGTGTACGATCTCTTGCTCTCTGACAGATGCAGCAGTGGAAAGTCATGGGGAGCCGGAAGAGAAACACCAACGCCAGACTGCTAGGGCACAGGAGGGCCGGGGACAGGGATAATCTTGGGTTTCATCTAAAGTGCTGAGCACCCACTAGTCAGAGAGAGAGATGGGAAAAGGGAAAAGCAAGTACCAAGGTATAAAGTTGAAAAAAATCCATGAATTCCAGCACTTTCAAGTGATTCCATGTGTCTGGAATTCCACGTACAGATGCTCCTCGACTCCTGGGGTTACATCCAATCAACCCATTGTAAGTTGAACGTATCATATGTAAAAAATGCATTTAATACTCTAACCTACTGAACAGCATCGCTTAGACTAGTCTACTTTAAATTTTCTCAGAACACTTACATTCACCTACAGGTGGGCGAAATCATCTGGCAACGTGGAACACCGTAGAATTTCAGTTGTTTATTCACACCATCACGTGCCTGACTGAGCTGGGCCTCCCAGCCACTGCCCAGCCTCTCGAGGGAGTATGGTACTGCATATTGTCAGCTCAGGAAAAGATCAAAATTCAAATTCAAAGTACGGTTTCTACCAAATGCTTATTGCTTTCACACCACTGTAAAGTCGACAAATCGTAAGTTGAACTATCCTAAGTCAGGGTCCATCTGTGCATGAGAAGTGCCAGTAAGTCTGGGAAAGTGGGGATCAGGTGGTGAACAGCTTTCAGTGGCAGATAAGGTGATCTGGATGGTATCCTACTTCTTAGAGGGGAATAGATTTGGGACCTGCCTTCCTATCCACCTTTTTGACATCCTCTGTGACTTTATCTTGCCACATTTCTTGGATTCCAGCCACACTGGACATTTTGTTATTCCCTGACCCTCACTGCATTTTCATGCCTCTGTGTTTTTGCTTTTGCTGTTCTCACAATCCAGAATACCCCCTCTCCATTCTATGCTGCAAAGCTAGAAATTGTGTTTGGCTGCAATAACAAAGGGTCAAAATATAGAGTAGCTTGATATGGAGGTTTATTCTTCTTTCATATAATATGAAATGTAGTGACACGTAGTTCAAGGCCAGCAGTAGGACAACAATGTCATCAGGGACCCAGGTTCCTCTACCTTTCTATTCCACCATCCTTAGTGTGTCTTTCATCCTCAAAGTCACCTCATGGCTGCAAGGTGGCTGCCAGAGATGTAGCCGTTATGTCTCCATTCTAGGAAAGAAGAAAGAGGAAGGGGAGAAAGGCAAAACAAATGTGTTTTTCAACGAAGTCAGCCAATTTGAAGAAGATCTGCCTAAAACTTTGGCTTTTATTTCATTGATTACCTTATATGCAGACGATAGTGGGAAATGTGGTTATTTTTGGTTTTATTTTTCTTTTGCAGTGCTTATTCTGTACCAACAAAATCAGGGTTCTGTTAATAAGGAAGAAGCAGAGAATGAGAAGGCAACTAACACTCTCTGCCACAATTGCTAAGCAAAAGACACCTGAACATGTCCCACAGAAGAGGCAGACCTGAAGGAAATTAAAGGTTCAAGGATGGATAAGTCATGGTCTAAAAAGTCTACAGGAGAATGATGCAACCAGAGCAGGGAAGATAAATCTAAATAGTTGTTAAAAGTCTAGGTGTTGTCCAAATTCCTAACGTTTATCTTGAATAATTTTACATGATGTAAAACAAGAATAATATAATGAAATAATCTGTTTCTAAAACCCTAGGTTTATTTAAAACAATGATGAAGAGTGAAGTTGGAAGAAAAAAGTAAAAGCATGCTTCACTACTGATCTTGAATATAAAGATCTCAAAAGATTCCAATCCACACTTGATTCTGACAATTAGGAGAATGTAAATTAAGAACTATTTTTCAAAAATATCAAAGTCGCTAATAGTGAAATTAGAGCCAACATTTATCTTCTAATACATTGGAGAAAATAAATTCAAAGAAAATAAAATCCATCTACCAATAGACAATTTAAAAAAAAAACAACACAGTTAATAGCAAGATAACAAGAGGGAAAAGAGAAAATAGTTATGACAATGTATGTAAATGTATTAAAATCTTCTATTAAAATATAAAGATTCTCAGACTGAATTAAAAATAAAATTCAACTACATTCTATTTACAAGACGATCAACTAAAACAAAGTTAAGAAAAAAGAATAAAAAGCAAAGAGATGGGCAAAAGTGCATCAGGCAAACAAATGCAAATGAAAAAGATTTATTAATTTTTTATTAATTTTTAAAAATATTAATCAGGCAAAGTATAATTAAAGACAATAAAGAATTAAACAAGAAAAAGAAAGGCTTGTTTCATGTAGAAGGAACCCTAGTTTTAGCCTGATAAGGATTCAGAAATCCCTGAGTATTTCTGTTGGGATGCCAGAAATCTATGTGAACAGGGGCTGAAGGGTCTCTTAGGAGAGAACTCAAGCTGTGTCTATTGCAGAGGCTAAGATATGGTTGGGCATGTCTTGTAAGATGATAAGCTTTCTCGTGCTAAAAGCCTTTTTGCCTGAGATCTTAGGAGGCTCATCACTAGGGATAATGAAAACAAGTGAAATTAATGTGACTTGGAAAGAAAATTGTAGTCACCAGAGGGAGGTGCCATTCTTAGAACAGTATGATATCTATTAGTATATCTATCTATAATTTGCCTTTTGGCCCATTCTCTGTCATTGGAAATAATTGTGGAAACTATAATTAAAAATGTAGAGAATAACTTTCCTAAAAATATGGCAAAAAAAAAATTAAGAAGCCGGTAGTATGTCCTTGGGATCCCTATCGTAGAGTATAATGCAAAAGGTGGAGAGAGAGTTATTTATTCACTTCTACCTTGGTGAATTTGGTATTACGCAATTTGATTGGTATTTCAGAAATATTACTCTGGTAGCAGGATGGAGTAAGTCTGGAGTTAGGGAAAATAGGCATTTAGAAAGCTGTGACAGTAATTTAGAAGAGAAGTGCAATTTGGCACCAAACGGGCTGTAGCATGTTGTCACTGGTGCACAGCAAGAAACAGGGTGCTTAACAAATAAATCCATGGTTATAGTCCATGGATGCCTGGAAGAGAAGCAGTGGAACTTCTGCTTATGGCAATGTTGGAGTAACCGGGATCAGAATTCCCTCCCACTGTAAACAACCAGGAAACTAAAGATATAAAATAACCAATTTGAAACATTGGACAACTGGGAGTTCAGGACTGTGATCCTTGAGAGAAGGGAAACAAACAGGGAGAGCCCTACAGTTGCTGCAGACTTCTGTCTGGAGGTCTTTTCTGGAGCATGGTTCAGTGAAAGGGAACCAGATCTTGCTGAATGGAAGAGACAGACATCAAAGAGAAGGACACTTAAGCAGTTATAATTTGTAGAAAATAATTTACAGAAAAAGAGTTCCATATATCTGCATGGCAGTCCCCTTAAGTCTCTTGTTGAATCCTAAGCTACCCAAGGCTAGGCAAAAAATGACAAAGAATTATAAGCTGAACAATTCTCAGAATCCACATAGAACTAGGATAAGTTAGAGTTCTGACCTTTCAGGAAGGAAAGGCCTTATAAATATCCAGAACATTCCAGAAGAGACCCCAAAAAGGCTTGCCTTAGTAATAGGGATAAACTAACCCTAAAGTCTATTTTAAACCTGTTATAACAATGCTTTAACTCTGAAAGGATGAAGCTGATTTGTTAGTTACCTATCTGTTACACAATATTTAACATTTCTTAAAGGATGACAACAAAATCCAGGACTCAACAACATAACACTGACAATGTCTGATATGCAATAAAAAATCACTAAACAAGCTAAAGGGCAGGATAATGTGACCCATATAACCAGGAGAAAATCAATCATGAAAACAAAAATGGAAATAAGGGAGATGATGGAATTAGCAGACAAAACTCTAAAACAACTATTATGAATATGCTAAAGATTTAACGAAAAACATGAATATAATGAGGATGTCAATGGAAGATTTTTTTAAAAGAACCAAATGGAACTTCTAGGGATTAAAAATACAATATCAAAAATGAAATATTCACTGAATGGGATTAACAGCAGATTAAACACTATGGAAGAAAACACCAGTGAACTTGAAGACATAAGTAATAGAAACTATCTAAATTCAATCAGAGAGAGAAAAAGACTAAAAACAATTTAACAGAGGCTTAGTCGTCTGTGGGATGATATGACATTTAGCATTCATGTAATGAGAGTCTCAGAAAGGAGTCAGGGGGTGGACAGGAAAATATTTGAAGAAGTAATTGTCATGTAATTTTCCAAATATGATGAACCCACAGGTCCAGGAAACTCACTAAGCCTTAATTAGGATAAACACAAGGAAAACCACACCAAGACACATCACAATCAGATTGCTGAAGATCAGTAATAAAGACAAAATCTTAAAAGGAACCAGAATATAAAAACCCATCTTATACAAGTGAACCCGTATAAGAACATCTGCAAACATCTATTTAGAAACTAACCAGAAGACAAGGGAGTGACAGCTTTAAATGATCAACCAACAAGCCCTATCAACTTCAAATTATATGTATTGTGAGAACAGTCTTCAAAAATAAAGGTAGGATAAAGGCTTTTTTAGAGAAACAAAAGCTAAAAGAATTTGTTGCCAGCATAAATATTAAGGAAAGTTTTTTAGGCTAAAGGAAAATGAGGCCAGATGGGAACATGGATATGCACAAAAGAATGAAAAATGCTACAAAGAATAAATACATGAGTAAATATAAAATGCTTTTGCTATCATTTTTAAATGTCTTTAAAAGATAATTGTCTGTTTAAAGGAAAAATAATACATTGTATAGTTGTAGTTGTAATATAGAGAGAAGCATAATGTATGGCAGTAGCAGTACAAGGACTAGGAGGAAGGGAATGAAAATATGCTATCATAAAGGTTCTATATTATACATAAAGTGCTATGGAATTATTGGGAGGTAGACTGTTGCATACTGTAAATCTTAGAGAAACCATTACAAAAATAACCATAACTAATAAGTCAATAGGAATATTAGAATATTTAAAAAATACCAATCCAAAGGAAGGCAGGGAAAGAGTATGAAAGGAAAAAAGATTAGATGGGACACATAGAAAACAAACAGTAAGATGGTGGACTTAAATCCTACTGTATCAATAATTACATAAAAATGTACATAGTTTAAATATTCCAATTAAAAGGCACAAATTGTCATACTGTTAAAAAAGCAAGACCTAACTATATGATGTCTGTAGGAAATCCACTTTGAATATAAACATACATTAAAACTAAAAGAATGCAAAAAAGATATACCACGCAAACACTAGTCAAAGAAAGGTAGAGTGGCTATATTAGTATCAGCCAAAGTAGATTTCAGAAGAAGAAATGTTATTAAGCACATTCACAAAGATGAAAGGCTCGGTTCATCAAGAAGACATACTAATCCTAAATGGACCTCATAACAGAGCTTCAAAATATGAGGCAAAAACTAGAAGGAGAAATGGGCAAATCCACAAGCACAGCTGGAGATTTCAACATCCCCCTTTGAGTAATTGATAGAACAAGTAATCAGAAGATAAGTGAGCATATGGAAGAACCAAACAGCACATCAGCCAATTTGACCTTTTTGACATTTATAGAAAATGTCCAAGAATAGGAGAAATGCACATAGAACAAGATAGACCGTATATTGGGATATTAAAAGTCTCAATATGTTTTAAAGCATTGACTCATATAGAGTACATTGTCTAAACAAAGCACAATTCAATTAAAAAACAGTAACAAAGCAAGGTACCTGGAAACTCCCCAAATATTTGCAAATTAAAGCAATATGCTTCTGAATAAGCCATGGATCAATGAAGAAATCACAAGGAAAATCGGAAAAAATTTTTATCTAAATGAAAATGAAAACATGATATGTCAAAATTTGTGAGATGCATCTAAAGCAGTGCTTAGAGAGATATTTATAGCTTTAAATGCTTATGGTAGAAAGGAAGAAAGGTCTCATCTCAATTATCTAATTTCAACCTGAGAAGCTAGAAAAAGAAAAGCAAATTAAACCTGAGATAAGCAGAAGTAGGGAAACTAGAGTAGAAATCAATACACAGAAAATAAACAGCAGAGAAAAATCAATGAAACCAAAAGCTGATTCTTTGAAAAGATCAACAAAATTGATAAAACCTAAGCTAGACTAATCAAGAATAAAAGAGCAAAGACACACATTACCAATCTCATGAAAGAAAGAGGACATCTCTACCAATCCTACAGGCATTATGGTATAAGAAGGGATTTCCACAACATTATACCAATAAATTCAACAACCTACATAAAATGGACATATTCCTTGAACAACACAGATTAAAACTGAATAAGACATAGAAAATCTGAATTGTCTTATATGTTTATATAAGAAATAGAATTCATAATTAAAAATATTGCCACAAAGAAAACTCCAGGGCTGGGTGGCTTCAGTGATGAATTCTACCAAACACAATCCTACTACACAAACTCAAAAACATAGAGGCAGGGGGAATACCTCCTAACTCATTTTTTCAGGCCAACATTATCTTGATAATGAAAACAGACATAGATATCATAAGAAGAGTAACATAGACCAATATCATTCATTGGCATGTAAGTCCCCAGTAGAAATCTGATGAGAAATTATGGTCCTAGAAAATATATAGCTCATAGGGCAGGAGGTGCATCCTATGGAAGTGAACTTGTTAATAAGCTAAAGGAATGTGGATATTCCTAAATCTAACAGAGAGAGACTTTGACGAGGTCTATAGCTCCTGCATTAGTGGGTGAGAAGAAGAGCTAATGAAATTACAGTGTCATTTGTTTCCATGTGCTAGTAAGATCCGGAAAACTTGGGTTATGTTGACAGAATGCACACTTTACAGTGAAAGTATAATTTCAAGAACTCTTATGCACAGAATAATTTTTCATCCAAATATATACAACAAAAGCTATTTGAAATGTAAGAATAAATAATCAGAAATACAACTGTGCCAAGAGATTACAATATTCCTCCTTTCCTTTCCTTTTATTCATAACTTGGTGAATCTCTGCTGTCTATATATTCATCTTTGATTTCAGCTCAGAATGCTTTGCTTTTTATTCTTTTTTTTAAAAAACATGTCTTTGATTATTGCTCCTATTATAGATATTCTATATTTGGGAATACCTCTACTTTTTCAATTGGATTTCCTTTTTTTTTTTTTTTTTGTCCTCCATATATGTGCTTTTCCCCATGGCTTCATCCTTACTTTTTAAATTTTATTTAGGCATTTTAAAAACTCTGCCTACCAGTCTCCCACACTAGTAATTCTTTCTAAATATTATTATTGCCATTATTATTATATTATTACGTTATTAGTTCTGTTCTACAAGGCTTTGTAATCTACCCTTTATTCAAGCCAGAAACATGGGCATGATCTCTGATTTAATCCTTATCTCTTCCCCCTACTGTTTTTAATGCATCATCAAGTCCTGTAGCTTTGGTCTTCAAACGATGTCTTGGAACCCCCTTATCTCCATTGTCACAGCTATTCCTTTTGTTTGGACCTTTATCATTTCTCTTTGGGATTATTACAAAAGCTTTCTAACTGATCTCCTGGACTCCAGCATTTTAGGGCAATAGCTTGATTCCTGAGCTAACCTAAAGGACTCCTTATAATTTCACCCTTATCTTCCTCTCCAGATGCATCTCCCTCTCTTTCTTCTCTTGCATGTTCAAGTAATTAGTGTTCCTGAACAGGCCAGGCTTCCTCCCATTTTTGTGACTTTTTGTGTGCTGTCTAAACGTGACTTCTTACAACCTCTTGGCAAGCTCTTACTCATCCCTCGAAATTCAGCTCAAACATCACATGCACTGGGAAGCTTTCTCTCACACTTGTCACCTACCCTCAGTCTTGGCTGGGGGGTGTCCCCTAGCACCCCACATTTTCCTTTATGACAGCACCCATCACTGGTTACTATAATCTGCCCTTTGAGCATCCATCTCCCTACCCTCAGATTGCGAGCTCCTTGAGAAAAGGAATTGTTTCGTTCATCTTTATTTCCCCAGTACCCAGCACAAGGCTGGGGATAAAGTGTTTTTATTGAATGAAAACCCTAGAGTGATGACCATCGTTCCGAGTCTTAGACGAACAGCACTCGTATCCACCCTTTGCTCAACGCTGTTGCATCCAGCTCCCAGACTCTGCGGTGCAAGCCACAGAAAAGTCAGCCACTAAACAAGCTGTGTCTGCAGCTCCTGGCACAGGGCTCGGCACACAGCGGGCACTCAACAAACACGTCTTGAGCTGGACTTGGCTGCCACATATTATTTTGTCCTCAGTTGGGCCTGAGGATGGAGAAGGGGCCTGGAAGTCAACGATGAAAGGCCACAAAACTGCATCCAACCCGCTCTCCTCGGGGATTGTAAGGATTTTGTTATGGATGAGGAAGTGAGAGGACTGTTGAATAGAATAAACTCAATGCTGCTGATTGGATTGGTTATAATGACAAAAGACCTGGTGATTTCGCAAGAACCTTCTGTGGGGAATTTCTGCAGTTGGCCAAATTCAGTGTGACGTGCAGTGACATAGCAATCTCCTGCCCATGCATGGGGACATTCAGCAAATGGAAATCGGATTTCAAGTGAAATAATGTTTGTGGGACAAATAACGGCATCGGCCTGCCTCCCCCAAGACCCAGATGCAGTGAGGGGTCCGAAAGACAGAGTGGTGGCTGCATGGTGTCAGCCAACAGTGCTCACAGCCAAGAGGGTAACTTGGGCAATTCCAGAGAGGGAGACCCAGAGGCAGGTGCGATAGGATGGGGATGCTGCCCTATGCCGCAGCCCAGGCACCAAGCTGGCGCAGGCCGTTGGCCACTGCTGGGCCACTCCCAAGGGCCGTTTTCAGACATAATTGTAAGATCTAGTGAGTGATGTTTAGGAGAGGGAGAGAGAAACTGTAACCAACAAATCTTTTAGTTAGCTTCCCTGATTTGTCTCAAGCCTTCCTTGCTAGAATCTTGCTTTACAAAAGAAAGCATTTACTTTTCCTTGCCTTTCAGTTCACTTTAATTTGACATTTCTTCCTGAGCTCCTTGCAGTAGGAAACTGTTGTAGGGGTCAGGGATCCAGAGGAGGGGGAGACACAGTTTCTGCCTCCGTGGAGTTCTCAGTGTGTCAGGACAGTTGGAGGACAGAGGGGGAATTTCTGGGCAGGCAAAGAGTCTGAGTGAGCTGGACTGCCCTCACTGAGAAAGCAGGACCGGGGACCGGCAGAGAGCTCTCCATTAGGCAGTGCAGGGGTGGGGCAAATCTCCAGGAGGCTGGAACCCTAAGGGGAGTTTAGCTGAACTGGTGGGACATAGGGCAGCTCTGACAATAGGAAACAGGCAGCTAGAAACAGGTTGAGTCCGGCTGAGAGGTGGAGAGAAAGCAAAGCCCTAAACATAACCCACAACTGGTCAGATGGGAAAGCACTCAAAGCATCCCAGGGGCAAGAGGAAAAGGGCTACTCCTGCTGCCTGTGGGCCCTGTAGCCTCACACAGCCTTTCCTTCCCAGACACTAAGAGCGGCTTGCACGACTTCTGCCCCAGTGGTGTGGGGAGACTGACAAAACCAGCCAGGGTCAAATGCTGTGTGAGCAAAAGCTCAGGGTGCTGTCCAGGGTGGTGGAGCAGAGGTCAGGGCTGGCTTCATGGAAGCGATGACATTTGACAGAAGCCTCCAGGAAAGGTCAGGGCCCCGGGCTTGGCACATTCTCTGGAGAAACCACCCTCCCCAGCACTGGTTGCTTGAGTGACTGACAGTTCTCTCCCTTCCTCCATCCTTGTCTCGGTGCATCTTCTCCCTGCGTATGCTTTCACTCCTTTCCTGCAATTCCGTCTCCACCAACTGTTCCACGGCTGGAACACCGAGATTCAGAGAGGCAGTGGGCCTGTTGGAATGCACGCATGGGAGGCAGCCTGCCTGCCATCTCCTCTTCCTTCTTTGGGCTGTGTTCCCAGGGAAGGTGAGAACCTTCTTCTTTGTATCTCCTGGGGGGAACATTTGAATTCCCCCGGGAAACCCCACTAATTCAAAACCCACTGATTCAGAATTCATGATCATTTGACTAGGGACTTGGATGAACTTTCTCTTTGAACTATACGTGAAGGAAGGATTTTTCTAATCACATAAATAGAGTAACAGTTTATGAGTAATGGTGGATTTAAAAGCTATTTTTCAAAGGCTTTAGGAGAAATCAGAGGCACAAAAGAGATTGGGGCTGTTCAGCTCAATCACAGGTAGGGTTGGTTCCCAGCCTCTGTTTGCATGATTACTTACATCCTGTGATGGGGAACTCACCACCTCCTGAGACAGCAGATTCTTTCTTGTGGCAGATCAATTAGAACTTTTTTTTTTTGCCAAGATCTGTGTGGTCTCTAATTATTGATCATATCTCAGCCTCTGGAGCTGCACAGAAGGAGTTTGTGCCATAAAGCTGCCCGACAGAGACCTGAAGATGAACTGCCCAGATCTTCTCTTCTCTGGTTATGCACACAGGAGTTGATCTTGCGGCCTCAAGCCCCAGGGAAAAGTGTGGAACTTCTGGATAAGATACTGTGGCAGGCTCCTCTCCTGGGGATGGAACTGGACAGCCCCTGCAAAGTCCTGGCCTGGAAACCTCTGGCCAGGGAAGGGCTGTGGGGCATGAGGGCTTCTAAGCCATCTGTACCCTGAAGCCAGGCCCATGGGGGGAGGTTTTAACCACCTGAGCTGGGAGAGCAGAGCACGTGGCTGCAGGGAACAGGATCCAGGCAGACGTGCCTCTGGAGCACTTTCATTCTCTCCCACTCTCTCCCTTCCCTGGATCCTCTGTCCTTTCTTCACACACTTCTTTTCTCCTTCCTTATCTGTGTCTAATCACAGTCATCCCTCTCTCTCTTATCTCTGCCTTTTAGCCTGTCTCATTTTCTTTGTTTCCATTTCCTTCTGTACCATTCTCTTTCTTTCTGTTTACGTGGTACACTCCATTCCTCCTGCCCCCATCCCTATCTCTGTGCACCTTTTCCCGTCTCCGAGCTACTCAAAGAGAATATATCATGTACACGATCATGCTCAACGAAAAGCTAGTTATGAGTGGAGCTTCATTTATCTGTGAACTTTGAGTGCTTTCTGCAGGTCAGGGACTGCCTCCTTAAGGACTAGCATTCTAGTCCTTGCTTCTGAGTGATGGTCTCTGCATCCACTTTGGGACAGTTGAGAACAGGTCATTTCTGCAGCAGGCAAACAGGATACACACACGAATATCCAGATTCACAAATACAAAATGATTTATTTCAGGAATTATTTTAAAAGCCAGTGCATTTACAATGTGATTCAATTTACAAAGATTAGCTTCACATGCAACCTCTCTATAACAGCCCTCTTATGTAGGGTGAGTTCATATCCGAGTCTTTAAAAAGAAAATGTTTGAAAGGCTGAGTCATTGTTCCTTTGGGCAACTAGAGGAAGCAAAGTCTCTCTTTGAAGGCAGATTGATGTAGTGGAAAAAGTGCAGATCCTGGCTCCTCAACCCTCTGGGTCCAGGAAGGTTTAGCCTCTATGAGCCTCTGTTGCCTCATTTGTAAAATGGAGACAATACAACTAGGTCTGTTGTGAAGAATAAACAAGTTGAGATTTGTAACTCATGACCTTTGAAGCTGGTAGGATTACTTGAGAGTTGAGAAGCAAGCGTCTCAAGGATCTTTTTGGCATTTTTCTGATCACACTTAACACAACCATTAAGCTTTGGAAACTGGATTTAGGAAGCCCATGATTCTCTGCAATAAATCCTACCAGAAGAACCACTATCAATTCCTTGAATTTGCTTACAGGGAAATTTGTTAGGAACTGACATGTGAGGGCTGCGAGACCCTTCAACAATTGTTAAAGTTCTGGTTACCGGGTATACTTGAAGTGAACTGTTTAAAAGAACTATTGTGTTCTGTAGTGGCAACAGTGTGGTATGAACTTAAAATTTGGAAATTTTAAGGTTCCGTATCAAAAGGAAGTAGTATCTGTGATATATCAAAGGAGGTAAACTTCAGCAATGAATGAGAAAGACAAAAACTTGAATTAATTCAAACCAATAAAGAGGAAAACAGAAAAGGTAAAGAACTGATTAACCAGAGAGAAATCTGTGGACTGGAAGGAACACACTGTGGAGAATTGGTCTAGAACAGATGCTATGACGACCACAAGGTACTTCATCAGTTTCTTCCCTGGTGGATGGAGCAGGATGTCCGACACGAGGGGAGGGCCCTGCCACTTGCCTCTCTGCGGAACTCCATGGTGAACTGAGAGAGGAAGTGGCTGGGAACGGGGTGGCAGGAGACAGCCAGAGGGCTTCAGAGGCCTCTCCCAAAAGGAGCGCTCAGCCAGCAGTAACGAAGACTGCAAGAGCTTTTGACTCTTACAGTTATTAAGTACTTAGATCAATGAAAAGCATTTTTCTTAGTTCTGGGAATAAATCCAGGCCACATTGGCTTATATAGTCATAGATACTAGTTAATAATTAGTAACAAAAGAACAGAATGGAAGCTAGCAACTAATTTCATTCAATCCGACCCGAAATGTGCTAACATTATTTTGTAAGAGAGATGTTTCAAATTGCTATCTCCACTCCCTCTAGTACATTCTCTTCTCAATTCCCACCAGTGAAGCCTCTGTCCCACCTCTCCAAGGCTGCGTGTGCAGGTCACTAGTGACCACCATGTTGCTTAATCCAGTGGTCACTTCCTGAGTCATCTTATCTGACCTGTCAGCAAGGTTCAGCACAGTTGACCACCATTTCCCTTTTTGCATACTTTTGATATTTTATTTTGGAAACTTTCAAAGCTACAGACAATTTGCACGAATATTACAATGAGCACCAATATATCCTTCATCTGGATCCACTAATTGCTTCACATTTTACCATATTTGCATTAGCACTTTCTCTCCATGAAAATATTAATAGACCTATTATTATTGTTGCTATTTTTGCTGAACCATTTAAGGATAAGACATCATGGTCCTTCACCCCTAAATACTTATTATGCATGTGTCTCCTAAGAACAAGGAAAGGTATCATTGACACAATATCATTGTCTAAAAGATAGTCGCTATTCTAATTTCCCCATTGTCTCAGTAGTTTACCTTCTCAACAACAACAACACAATTTCTGATCCACAGTCCAATCCTTAACCATACATTGCATTTAGTTGTCATGTTAATTTGATTTGCTTTAATCTGGAACTGCCCCTCACCCTTTCTTTGTCTTTGGCAGCATTGACATTTTTTAAGAGGACACTAGTTTTTTTGTAGAACGTGTGATCCTTTCTCTTGATTAGATTCAGATTATCCATTTTGGGCGGGAATGTACCGATAAGTGATGTTGTGTCCTTCCAGTGCATCACTTCGGGAGGCCCTGAAGCTGCTTTGTCCCATCCTTGGTGGTGTTCACTTCGATCACTTAGGGTGGAATACGCCAGGTTTCCCCACTGTAAAGGGGTTTTCCTTCTTTGTATTTGGCGAGTGATCTGTAGGAGGCGCTTTGATCTGGATCACCAATGAACTTTCACTCATAGATTTTTAGATCCATTCATGATTTTTACCTGAATCAATTATTGCACAAGGTTGAAATTCTTACACTCTCTCTTGTTCCTCATACACTTTTTAGTTGGCATTCTACTGTAAGGACTTCCCTTCTCTCCCACTTTCTTTTTTTCTTTGTTTGGTTGTTTGTTTTGTATCAGAATGGACTTGTGGATTATTTTTTAACTCAATGAGTTACAATCCATTACTGTTATTATTCATTTTAATGTTTCAATTGTCCCCAATTTGGCGAATGGGAGCTCTTTTAGGTTGGCTCCCGTCTCTCTTTTGATGTACTGAGATACTGAATATACAAACAGATGATGGCCAACACATATATACAATTAGGACTCTGCACCGTAATCTGCAGCAACCAGCCCAGGAAGCCAATCCAGTATCTACAGTAACCAGCCCAGGAAGCCAGCCCACTATCTATAAGTTAGACTTGTAGGAAGTCAAACCACTATCTCTAGCAACCGATACAAGAAGCCAAACAATAACCTTTCTAATAATCAGTCCCAAATGGCCAGGACTTGATCAATAACTGACCACTTCCCTAATTTCTGTCTCTGATTCCAATTTAGAACCAACCAGAGGAAGCCAAATATCTTCCTCTAAGCAATCACATAGGATGCTCCGCTACTGTTTAGCCCCCCTATGGCCTCCCCCTACCAACAGCCTCCAATCAGGGTATAGCTGAAGATTCCCTTTCCTCTACTATACGTGAGGCTTCCCTGCCTGCCTTTGAGTCTCCACCAAAACACAAGTGACGGTAGCTGACTCCCTTGCCCTCGTAAGCTCAGAATAAAGAGCCTTTGCTTGTTCTCATTTGAGTGGTCTCCACCGATTTCCACAGTACCCCCATCTTGTTCATTGAGCACTTCCTCACTCTTGGGCATCAGCAGTTCCAGGTTCATCTTGCATTCTCCCTGCCCCAGCCCTGGAATCAACGTTTTCTCTAAGGATCCCACGTTCCTTTAGTGGGGACTGATTTATAAACCGAGGTCTGAGCACTATCTATGCTCATTACTGAGGTCACTCTCTCCTTCTAAGAAGACTTTCTTCTCCAGAAGACAGTGACATTACACTCTCCAGTTTCCTCCTCCTTCATTTAACTTGGCTTTACAATCGCCTCTGCTCTTACTCTTCTTTAATCTTTAAATGCTTAAGCACCATAAGTTTCAGTCCTAAGTCTCCCTCCCTTCTTGAGGATAAGATGATAAACTCAATAATTTTTTAAAAATATGTATTTACTGGTGCTGTGGAAAGAACTCAGACTAGGTGGTTGAAATCCTGGTTGAAGCCCAGATACTTTGCTTACCAATTGTATGGCCTAGGGCCATATAGCATCTTCTTAGAGGTGAGTTGAAAGTCAGGTCTTGGAAGACATAACATACGTATGGATGTGGAGGGCTGAGAGGAAGTGGATGAAGGATGGCTACGTGTGTGGGGCAGGACGCTCTGGGCCAGCAAGCGCTTTGGTTGCGAAGTTGGAGCGAAGCTGAGATTTATTTGTTGGCCTGTGCGATGCTGGTGGGCTGAGGAACCATAGCCAATGCAGACCTTCAACACCAAGCAACTTCATTCAGGGTGTGGGCAGCAGCTGTAGGACTCGGTAGTATGTTTGGTGACCCAGGATAGCTGAGGAATTCCCTGGGGACTCTAGTTCTCACATGTCAACAGAGAATTGGGGCTTGTCTTAGCCACAGCTTTTTAGAGCAGGACACTGTCTTAATGTATAAGCTAGTCCACACCAGGGCCCACCCTGAGACCCAGTGCCCATGAATCCATCTATCTGCTGGTATTGGCTGAGGCAGGGAAAAGCTTTTGCCAATCAAATGTTTTGGGCCTGGTTAAAGATCACCTTCATTTCTCACCTAGACTCCTCAGGATGGTCAGTTGGGCTTAAACTTTATCATCCTATATCAACTGGTACCATTTCCTTATGAATAAAATCCACATGCCCTCTCTGGTCTATATACCCATTTATGTTCTGAGCACCACCCCCCCCCAACTTTACCTGGTGCCACCCTCCTCTTTCACTCTGCTCCAGCCTCTTTGGTCCTCTTTTTGTCCCTCTAATGAGCCGGGCTGTTTCTGCTACATTCATATCCCTTCTCCTAGCAATTCTGCCTGGAACTCTCTTCATCTAGGTCTAAAGTGACTGGCTCCTTCTCATCCCCCAGGATTCAGCTCAAAGTTAACCACATTTTCTCACCACTCCCTACTCTACCTCTTCTCTTCCCCCACATCACACTTCCTTCTTTTTTGTGTTTTATTCTTACTGCTCATCTCTACCTGAAATTACTGCATTTGCTTACATGCTTGCTGTCAGTCTCTCCTCTGACGAGAAGGCCAGCCCCACCGGGGACCCTCTGCCTTGCTCACCCCTGCACCCTCCGCATTGGGAGTTGTCCCTGGCATGGAAGAGGGGCTCAGTAATACTTGTCAAATGCTGGATAAATTCCAAACCAATCCCATCCACTCCACTCTGTTGGCCAAAGATAATAAGACAAAGCTCCGCTCCACTTCCCTCCCGCCTCCATAGCCCCAGAGATCCTCGGAGATAGAAGAGCTTTTAGCCATGCGCAGGCTAGTCCAATGGTTTTTCAATTTGTGATTTAGCTGTGGAAGTTGTTTTCATTGTTTGGTTTTCAAGTGAAATCTTACACAAAAGGCTAATTTATAAAAGCAATAACAGAAGAGCTGCTAATAAGATCCAGGTTTCTCACTGTTAAAGAAAGAAGTTACAAATGAGCAAGGGAGGAAGACTGGAATGTACCCTAGGGTGTTAGGTTAAATTCAGAGATATCAGTATTAAGTCACATTTGTTTGTTTGTTTAGATTTTTTAAAATGTAGATATGTAAGTATACACAGGTTAGTGTACACACATACATTTCATATTGCCGTCTTCTAAGAGGGGCGAGAAGCACTAAAGCTTCAGCAATGCAAAACACACCCAGTGCCCAGATCTTGCTTTCTAAACACAACTCTCCAGTGAAAAGAACTAGGGTTCCTTGGAGAAATGATTCTAGGACTGAGGCAAGAAAAGACAAGATGAGCCTGGGCATTTCGTAGGAGCAGGGAGTGTAGAGGTACTAAAGAGCGAGAGAGAAATAGGAGAAATGATGAGGACATGTCAAAAGGACACAAGAGCCAAAGTTATAATAATATTAGATGATAACTCAAAACATAAATTCCTGTTAGTTCATGCTGATGTAAGCAAAGATTACATAAATAAATAGAGAAGAGACAGATTTCCCACACAGAAAAACTTGAAATAATTTATGGATTAATAGATCTTTCCTCTTCAAGGAGGTGGAACGTAACTCCCACTCCTCAAGTACGGACTGTGACTTCATTCCAAGGAGTGCAATATGGAAAGTGGGGTATGGGGAGGAGAGAGCTCTAAGTGGAGGAACATTATAAACATGCCTCACCAGGATGGTCAAGACCAACATCCACAGTGACGGGTCACGTTGATCGTGTGCACCCTTGGTATGATGCGGTGCAAATGACTCTTTGCCTCTGTGGCCTTCCTCCTCAAAACTCATAACCACAGTCTAGTTATGAAAAAAAAATCAGACATCCCGAGGAGGGACAAAATATTCTATAACATACCTGACCAGTACTCCTCTAAACTGTCAAGGTCATCAGAAACCAAGGAAAGTCTAAGAAACTTTCACAGTGAAGACGAGCCCAAGGAGACACGATGACTAGATGTAATGTGGTATCTTGGATGGGATCCTGGAACAGAAAAAGAACATTAGGTAAAAACTAAGAAAATTTGCATAAAGCATGGGCTTTAGTTAATAATAATATGTCAATATTAGCCCATCAAATGTACCAGACTGATTGATTTTAGATGTTAATAATAGGGGAAACTGGGTGCAGGGTATATGGGAACTCTCTGTACTATCTTTGCAATTTCTCTGTAAATCTAAAACTGTTCCAAAATAAAAGGATTATAGTTTTTAAAAAAGCTCACTTAACAATATTTTAAAATGTGTGAATTTTATTGGATAAAAATAATACCTCAATTTTTTAAAAATAAAAAAAAATGGAGGAATTTGAGAGATTTCCCCAACATAGCTAGTAAGTGGTGAAGTTAGAGTGAGAATTCAAGTTGTCTCATACTACCCGCTATGGACTGAATTGTTTCCCCCCAGAACTATATATTGAAGCCCTAACTTCCCCTCTCCACACAAGTGACTATTTGGGGATAGGGCTGTAGGAAGTAGTTAAGATTAAATTAAGTCATAAAGGGGGGGCCCTGATTCAATAGAATTTGTAGTCTTATCAGAAGAGGAAAAGAGAGAGGTATCCTCACCCTGCACCTCCTCCCCTACCCACATGCATGCACTGAGGAAGGCCATGTGAGGACAAAGCAACCACCTACAAGCCAGAAAGAGAACCCTTAGTAGAAACCGAGCACTGCCAGGCCTTGATCTGGGACTTTCCAGCCTCCAGAACTCTGAAAAAATTGATTTCTATTGTTTAAGCCCCCCAGTGTGTGGTATTTTGTTATAGCAGCACAGACAGACTAAGACAGTACCTTAAAAAAGAAAAACACTGTAATTTATTGAACACTATGTCTCAAGCACTGTTCTGAGGGATTTATAGACTTTTACCTTCACAGTAACCATCACAGGTAGTTAAGTGATATTATTATCCCCATTTTGCAGATGAGAAACCTAAAGTTTAGAAAGGGTACTTTGCCTGGGGTCACATGGCTAACTTAACAAGAGTCAAATATGGGTCTCCCACTCACAATTATTTGATGTTAAAACCCAAACCCTTTCAACCACTCCCCAGGGCCTATTTATGGAGAGTAAAAAGTTATGCTCCAGCACCTTGGGGACCAGACCATCTACACAAATTATGTGGGATTCTTCTGCATGGAACATTTGTCTCTTTTTCCTCATCTATTAATTTATTCAATCGTTTATTTATGTCATTATGAGCTCATGGATATTTATTTTACACTTTGAGTTATAATACAATACTACCTTATTTATTTCGTTGCTTAAATCATTCCAGCTTTGGCTCCTGGGAGCTCCTTCAGTTAGCTCTTAGGTCACTGACCTACCACTGTAATTATGTTTTTTGTTTTTTTTTGTTTTTTTTTTAGCAATTCCTTACTTTCTGGCACTACAAAGTACCCCAGGATCATCTTGTATATTTTCTGCTCTAGTTCTAGAATCAACCATTTGTACAAAGAACGCTAGTCCCTTTTATTAGAGAATGGTGTTAGAAACCATGATCTGGCGTTAAGTGTGGTCAGTGCTACTGGTGTGTCCTTGTTTCTAGGTACTCTAAGCTAACAGAGAAAACTATGTGTGTTAATGTTAATTCATGTATATGCACACATGTATAAATATTTCTATATATAATCATCTGCATCTGTATTAAGCTAAACCTGAGTTCGTGCTGATGTCTCCAACTCCAACCCATCATCACATGGATCATTCTAGCCTCCTCACTCCAATTATTTGAAACCTCCCACTCCAATAGTGAGAAACCTGGCTCCTATCATAGGTCATTCACTCACTTAATTGTTTAATTCCAGTATACATGCTGAATGCTATCAGAATTGTGAACCCACTTTGTAAGTCTTCCAAAGCGGTGGTTCCATGTCGCGTTCCCACCATCAAAGAATGAGAATTCCTGTTGTTTCACCCCCACCAGCAATTGGTATTGTCAGATTTTTGGATTTTAGCTATTCTAATAGGTGTGTCATTTTATCTTATTGTTTTACTTTGCAATTCCCTAATAACATAGGATGTTGAATATCTTTTCATATGCTTATTTTCCATCTGTGTCCTCTTTGGTGAGGAGTCTGTCCAGATCTTGTGCTTATTTTTAATTGAGCTGTTTGTTTTCATATTGTTGTGTTTTCAAAGTTCTTTGTTATTTCAGGTACCAGTCCTTTATCAGATATGTGTTTTTCAAGTATTTTCTCCCAGTCTGTGGTTTGTCTTTTCTGTCTCTTAACAGTATCCATCACAGAGCAGAAGTTTTTAATTTTAATAAAATTCAACTTATCAATTTTTTATTTCATGGCTCAATGCTTTTGGTGTTATATCTAAAAACTCTTCAGCAAACCAAGATCACAGATTTTTCTCCCATGAATCAGTTGTGAAAATTTGTACTCATGCTTTATGGTTGAACTATGTCTCTCAAAAAGATACGTTGAAAAGTGCTAGCCCCTGGTACCTGGTACCTGTGAATGTGACCCTGTTTGGAAATAGGGTATTTGCAGATACAACCAAGTTAAGATGAAGTCATTGGGTGGGTTTTAAAAGAAGAGGGAAATTTGGACACAGAGACACAAGGAGAATGTACCTGGAGGCAGAGATTGGAGTGATGCACCCACAAGCCAAGAAACACCAAGGATTGCCATCCTTTACCAGACACTAGGAGAGAGGCGTGGAACAGATTTTCTCTCAGAGTCATCAAAAGGAGCCAACCCTGATGGTGCTTTTGAACTTCCAGTCTCAAGAAATGTAAGATGATAAATTTCTGTCGTTTTAAGCCACCTAGTTAGTGGTACTTTAGCAGAGCAGCCCAAGGAAACCATTATAATACAGCATGTGTAACCACCACCCCAATAAAGATACTGAATATTTCCACAACTCCAGAAAATTCCCTCATGTCTGTCTGTCTCCTGAAGCTACCACTGTTCTGGTTTCTATCACCATAGCTTAGATCACCTGTTCTAGAACATCTTATAAACATGACAATACAGTATGTACCTGTGTTTTTATCAAGCTTCTTTCACATAACGTTTTTCAGACATAGCTATGTTGTCTCACATATCAGCACTTTCTTCTATTTACTGCTGAGTAGTATTTTTATTACTATACTACAATCTGTTTATACATTCACCTATTGATGGACAATTGGGTTGTTTCCAGTTTGGCGCTATTAGGAATAAAGCTGTTAGGAACATTCTCACACACATCTTTTTGTGAACGTATGTTCAAATACTTAGGAGTAGAATTGCTGGATCATAGAGAACATAAGTGTTTAATTTTATAAGAAACACTTTTATAAGAAACTATTTTCCAAAGTTGTTGTAACATTTACGTTCTCATTCTCACAACGCGTGAGAGTTGGAGTTGCTTGACATCCTCATCAAAATGTGATGTTGCCAGTCATTGTCGGTCATCTCGCTGTGGTTTTGATTTGCATTACCCCTATGACCAGTGATGTTGAGCATCTTTTCATGTGCTTAGTGACCATTCAAAGATCTTCTTTTATGATGAGTCTGTGTAAATCATTTGCACATTTCTTATTGGATTGTTTGGGTTTTTATGGTACTGACTGGTAGGAATTCTTTATATATTTCTGATAAAAGTCCTTTATCAGATTTGTCAGACTTATACATTGCACCTCTAGCAGGCTGTGGCTTGCCTTTTCATTTTATTAGTTTTTTTTAAAGAATGGGAGTTTTTAATTTTATAAAGTCCAGAATATCAGGTTTGTTTTCTTTTATGGTTAGTGCTTTAGGATCTTGTCTAAGAAATCTTGCTTGCTCCTAAGGTACAAAGATATTCTCTTTTGGTTTCTTCTAGAAGCTTTATGGTTTTAGCTTTTTAATTTAGGTCTACACATCATCTCAAATTATTTTTTGTATGTGGTATGATATGAAGGTTGAGTTTCATTTTTCTCCATATAAATAGCCAATTGTTTTGGCATCATTTGTTGAAAAGATTATCTTTTTCATATAGAATTACTTTTGGTGATTTTAGTTGACTGCATGTATGTGAGCCTTTTTATGGACTCACTATTTTGATCTACTGATCTATCTGTCTATCTTTATGGCAACACTACAGTATCAGAATTACTATAGCTTTATATTGTAGCAAGTGTTAAAATCAGGTAGAATAAATTTTCCAACTTTGTCCTTTTTTTAAGATTGTTTTAGCTACCGGGTTTCCCCCAAAATAAGACCTACCCATAAAATAAGTTCTAACAGGATTTCTAAGCATTTGCACAGTATAAGCCCTACCCCGAAAATAAGACCTAGTGATAGGCATGGCTACCCAATGTATTTGCACAACCCATGCATTTCGTCGCGGAGCGGTAAAGAAGACGAGCAGCCCTTCTCATCTGCCCCATGAGAGCTCTATTGCTCGACAGGAGAGATTGGGGCCAATGGTTCTAAAGGAAATAGAATCACAAGAAATTCAGGATGGAATTCAGGGTTTGGAGAGTTATGATGATGTTCCAGAAGATGACTTAACTATATTTGAATAAATGTAGATTGTTGTAACATACTTAAAAAAAATAACACATCCCCTGAAAATAAGCCCTAGGGTGTCTTCTTGAGGAAAAATAAATATAAGACCCTGTCTTATTTTCGGGGAAACACGATACTTCAGGCCCTTTGAATTTCCATATATATTTTAGAATCAGCTTGGCAATTTCTACAAAAATACTTGCTTTGATTTTGAATGGATGACATTAAATCTATAGATCAATTTAGGGAACATTGATGACAAAAATATTGAGTCTTTCAATCCACAAATGGTAGTTCTAGGTGAGTTTTTTAAAAATATTCCATGGGATTTTATACATGTCATCTATAAATAAAGACA
The DNA here is from genome assembly GCA_963574435.1 of Cheirogaleus major. Taxonomy (NCBI): domain Eukaryota; kingdom Metazoa; phylum Chordata; class Mammalia; order Primates; family Cheirogaleidae; genus Cheirogaleus; species Cheirogaleus major. Next base: position 29,333 of record CAUYPO010018673.1, read on the forward strand.
ATTTTACTTTTTCCTTTTCATTGTGGATGCTTTTATATCTTTTTCTTGCCTAATTGCACTGGCTCGTACCTCCTCAATGTTGAATAGAGGTGGTGAGAGTAAACATCCTTGTTCATGATCTTAGGGAGAAAGTATTCAATCTTTCATTGAATATGATGTTAACAGTAGAATATGCTTAGATGCCTTTTATCAGGTTGAGAAAGTTCCCTTTTATTATTAATTCATGAGAGTCTTATCAGGAATGAAAGTTGAATTTTATCAAGTGTTCTTTCTGCACCTATTGCAAAAGTGACATGATTCTTCAATTTTAGTCTGTTATGGTGAATTACATCTATTGATTTGATAATATTAAACTAAACTTTGAATTTTAGAGATTAAATTCTACTTGGTAATGACTTATCACTTTTATATATTGTTGCATTTGATTTGCTAAAATTTTTTTTACAAAGTTTGCATCTATACTTATGATAGAAATTGATCTTTAGTATTCTTTTTTAAATGTCTGTCTAGTTTTGATAGCAGAATAAAACTGACCTTGTAGAATGAGTTAGGAAGTATTTCCCATTCTTTCCCTGTTTGGAAGAGTTTGTGTAGAATTAGTATTATTTATTACTTAAATGTTTGTTATAATTCATCAGTGAAGCTCTCTGGACCTAGAGTTTTCTTTATGAGAAGATTTTCAGCTACAAATTCAATTTCCTTAACAAATATAGAGCTATTTGCATTACAAATTTATCCTTGAGTGAAGTCTGGTAGATTGAGCCTTTCATGAAATTTGTCTACTACATCTATGTTTTAAAATTTATTAAAATAAAATTTCTTGTAATATTCCCTTACTACCCTTTTAACCTGTAGACTTTGTAATGATATCACATCTCTATTATTCTTGCTACTGGTAATTTGTTCTCCCTCCCTCTCTCTCTCTCTCTCCCCTGATTAGACTGCATAGCAGTTTAACAATTTTAGTAAGCTAATTTTAGTGATCTTCTCAAAGAACTTACCCTTGAATACACTGATTTTCTCTATTGTTTTTATTTTATTAATTTATATTCTGATATTTATTGTTTGCTTTTTATTCTTTCTTTAGGTTTTATTTGCTCTTTTTCTAGTTTTTAGAGTAAAAGCTGAAGTCATTGGTTTGATATCTTTCTTTTTTTCTAAAAAAGGGGTATAACTTTTCCTCTAAATGCCACTTTAGCTACATCCACATATTTCAAAATATTGTTTTTATTTTCATCCAAACCAAAATGCTTTCTAATTTACCTTTTGATTACTTTTCTGACCCAAGGATTATTTAGAACTGTGTTATACAGTTTCCAAATATTTGGAAATTTTCTAGATATCTTTCTGTTATTGATTCCTAACATAATTCCATCATAGTCACACATACTTTGTATGACTAGAATAATTTAAATTTATTGAGACATATTACATGGTCCAGACATATTTTATGTCCTCTTTTGATAAATGTTTTGTGTATACTTGGAAAAAATGTGGTTTTGGTATTTTTCCATTGTTGAGTGGAATGTTCTATAAATGTCAAATAGATCAAATTAGAAAACAGAGTTATTCAAGTCTCCTATGTCCTTATTGATATTCTATCTCCTTGTTCTATGAATTATTGAGAGAGAATTGAAAGCACCAACTATAATTGTGGATTTATCTATTTCTCCTTGTGGTGCTATTAGCTTTTCTGAATGTTGTTTTGAAGATCTGTTATTAGATACATAAACATTTCAGGTCACTATGTCCTCTTGATGAATTGACCCCTTTATCATTATAAAATGACCTTTCTTATATCTGAGAAATTTTTTTGTGTTTGCTAAAATCTACTTTGATATTAATGTAGTCATTTCAGCTTTCTTTTGATTAGTGATAGCATAGTTTTCTTCTATTTTTAACCTATTTATGTATTTTTAAACACACACACCTATACATCTACAAAAATGGGTATATATAAGTTTTTTGTAGGTAGCATATAGTTGGGTATTGCTTTTTTAATCCAATCTGACAGTCTCTGCCTTTTAATAGGAGTGTTTAGGCCATTTATATTTAATGTAGTTATTGATATTGTTGTTTTTAAATTTACCACCTTGCTATTTGTTTTATATATGCCCCCAATTTCCTTTGCTTCTCTTCTCCCATTTTTTTTGGTTTGAGTATTTTCTATGGTCTCATTTTATCTCTTTTGTTGGATTATTTGCCATACTCTGCTATGTTATTTTAGTGGTTGTTTCAGGGTTTATGGTATACATTTTTTACTTACCACAGTCTAGCTTAAAGTGATATTTTATTATTTCATGTATAGTATAAGAACCTTACAAATATGCTTTGATTTCTTCCCTACTGGCCTGGGTGCATTATTATACATTTAACTTCTACATATTTTATGTGTCTCATAATATGTTGCTATTATGCTTTAAACAGATAATTACTTTTAAATATAATTAAATAATAATAAAGTCATTATATATACCTATGTAAAACCATTTCCTGTGCTGATTGACACTTTGTATAGATCAGGGATCAGTAAACTTTTTCTGTAAAAGGCCAAGTAATAAATATTTTAGGCTTTACAGACCATGCAGTTTCTGTTAGCATGAAAGCAGTCATAGACGATACATAATTCAGTAAGCACGGCTCTGTTCCAATAAAACTTTATTTACGAAAAGAGGCAGCAGGTCAGATCTGATCCATCAGCTGTAGTTTGCTGACCTCTATTTGAGGCTAGGTTTCCATCTGGTATCTTCATTTTTTTTCCTGCTTGAGGACTTCCTTTTACACTTCTTATTCTGCCAGTCCACTGTTGATGAATTCTTTCAGCTTTTGTATGTCTAAAAAAGTATTTATTTTGACTTAACTTTTTAACGAATGTTTGCTTAGTAAAGAATTTTAGGCTGACAGATTTTTTCCTTGTAGCATTTTAAATATTTTGCACCACTGTCTTCTAGCTTGCATTGTTTTTGACAAGAAATCTCCTGTCATTTTCGTCTTTGTTGCCATATATGTAGTATATCTTTCTTCTCCATCTGCTTTTAAAATTTTATCTTTGTCACTAGTTTAAAGCTATTTGATTATGATATATGTTAGTGCATTTTTTTCATATTTCCTAGTTTTGTGGTTCATTGGCCTTCTTGACTTTTTGAACTTACAATTTTCATCAAATTTGAAATATTTGGTCACTATTTCTTGAAATATTTTTCTGCCCTCCTTCTCTTTTGGGGACCCCAGTTACACATATATTTGGCCACTTGAAGTTGTCATCGTTGCTCTGTTGGTTTTTGTTTTTTTGTTTGTTTTTTTTTTAGTTTTTTTCCTCTGTATCCTTTATTTTGGGTAGTTTCATTGCTATGTCTTCAAATTTACCACTCTTTTCCTCTGAAATGCCTAATCTACTGTCAATCCCATTCATTGTAGTTTTATCTCAAAGTTGTTTTCTTCTCCAGAAGTTTGGTTTGGGTCTTTCTAACATCTTCCATGTCTCTACTTAATGTTTAATCTTTTCCCTAGCTTCTTGAATATATGAAATACAGTTATAACAGCTGTTTTAATGTGGTTGTTTATTAATTCTATTATTTGTATCATTTTCTGAATTAGCTTTGATTGATTTTTCTCCTCATTATGGGTTTTATTTTCCTGGTTTTTTATGTGCCTGATAATTTTTAACTGGATTCCAGATATTGTAAATTTTACTGTTGGATGCTGAGTATTTTTGTAATCCTAAAAGTATTCTTGAGCTGTGCTTGGGGATATGGTTAAGTTACTTTGAAACGGCTTGATGCTTTTGGCTCTTGCTTTAAGCTCAATTATCTAGGACCAGAGCAGCATTTAGTCTAGGGTTAATTGTTTCCATTACTGAGGCAACACCCTACTTAGTGCTCTAACTGATGTCCTGTGACTTACGGAGTATTTTACTTTGGCTATTGGGAACAGGCTCTTTTCCCATGCTTGTGAGTTGCAGGCATTGTTCCCTCTAACATTTTTTGAGTGATTTTTTTTTTTTTTGGTCTCAGTTTCTCACATGCATGTGCTAATGATTATTCTATTGAATTCCCAAGAGAACTTTGGGAGATTTCTGCAGTTTTCCCTATGTGCAGCTCTTTTCTTCAATGTACTGCACTGGGAATTCCAGATTCCTTAGTTTTTCTGGACCTCCAATTCTGCTTCTTTAACTTAGGGATTTTCTAGGCTCTGCAAAAGTTCTGCCTTCCTGTGTCATTGCCTGGAAACTTTCTCCAGGAGGTTAACTGTGTCAATAATAGGGTTGTATTTGTTTTCTGTCACTTAGAGATCACTGTCCTCCATTGTCTGATGTCCAATGTTTTCATAGCCATTGTTTCATATATTTTGTGCAGCTTTTTAAAAAATTTATTTCAGATGGGATGTTAAATCCAGCCCCTGATACTCCATTTTGGTCAGAAGTAGAAGTCCCTTCAATTCACTTTTTAAATATTTAAGAAAAAAAAAATTTTCTTTGTATTTTCTCATAGTTACCATTTCCAGTGCCCTTTATTCCTTCCTGTTGAGCTGAATTTCCATATGGTCTCATTTCTCTTCAGCGTGAAAAATTTCTTTTAGTATTTCTTCTCTTAAAAAATTTATTTTTTAAAATTGACAAATAAAAATTATAGATACTATGGGTAACATGGTGTTTTGAAATATGTATACACTATGGAATGGCTAAATCAAACTAATTAACACATGAATTACCTCATATACTTAATCAATTTTTTGTGGTGAGAAAACTTACAATCTACTGTCTTAGCAATTTTCAAGTATATGATAGTTGTTATTAATTATAGTCACCATGATGTGCAATAGATTTCTTGAACTTATTTCTCCTAACTGAAATTTTATATACTTTGACCAGCACATCCCTAACCCACCCCCAACCCCTCCCAGCCCCTGGTAACCACCATCCTAATCTCTGCTTCTATGAGTTCATCTTAGGTTCCACATATAAGTGAGATCATGTGGTATCTGTCTGTGTCTTTGTGTGCCTGGCTTATTTTACTTAACATATTCTCTAGGTTCATCCATGTTGTCATAAATGACAGAAATGTCCTTCTGCTTAAAGCTAAATAGTATTCTATTTTGTACATATAACACGTTTTCTTTATTCATTCATCCATTGATGGACACTGGCTAGTCTATGTCTTGGCTGTTGTAAATACCACTGCAATGAACATGGAAATGCAGATATCTTTTAGACATACTGACTTCATATCCTTTGGATATGTACCCAGTAGTAGGATTACTGGATCATATGATAGTCTATTTTTAATTTTTTGAGGAATTTCCATACTGTTTTCCATAATGACTGTACTAATTTACATTTCTGCCAATGGTGTACAAGGGTTTCCTTTTCTCCACATCCTTACCAACACTTACCTTTTGTATTTTTGATAACAGCCATTCTAACAGGTGTGAGGTAATGTCTCATTGTTGTTTTAATTTGCATTTCCCTGATGATTAATGATGTCGAGCATTTTTTTATATACTTCTTGGCAATTTGTACTTCTTCTTTTGAGAAACATCTATTTAAGTCCTTTGCCCATTTTTTAATCACGTTTTTGTTTTCTTGCTATTGAGTTATGCAAGTTCTTTATATTATTTTAATATTAACCCCTTATCTGATGTATGGTTTGCAAATATTTTCTCCCATTCTATAGGTTGTCTCTTCATTGTGTTGATTGTTTCCTTTACTGGGAAGAAATTGTTTAGTTTAATGTAATCCCATTTATCTATTTTTGCTTTTGTTACCTGTGCTTTTAGGGTCATATCTAAAAAAATCTTTGCCCAGAGCAATGTCATGGAGCTTTTCCCCTTGGGTTTTTTTTTTTTTTTTGAGTAGTTTTACAGTTTCAAGTGTTATATTTAAGCTTTTAGTCCATTTTGAGTTAATTTTTGTATAAGGCATGAGATAAAGTTTCAATTTCATTCTTCTACATTTGGATATTCACTTTTCCCAAGGCCATTTACTGAAGTAACTTCTTTTTCCCTATTATGCATTCTTGGCATCATTGACAAAATTCAATTACCTATAAATGCATGTACCTATTTTCTGGGCTATGTAACAAAATAGAGCTCTGTTCCATTGGTTTCTGTGTCTGTTTTTATTCCAGTAACATGTTGCATTGATTACTGTAACTTTGTAGTGTATTTTTAAGTCAGGTAGTGTGATGCCTCCAACTTTATTCTTTTTGCTCAATATTGCTTTGGCTATTCAGCATCTTTTGTGGTTCCATATGAATTTCGAGGTTTTTTTCTATTTCTGTGGTAAAATGTCATTAGAATTTTGATAGGGATTGCATTGAATCTGTAGATAACTTTGAGTAGGATGGACATTCTACCAATATTACTTCTTCCAATTCATGAGCATGGAATATTTTTCCACTTATCTGTGTCTTCTTCAGTTTCTTTCATCAGTGTTTTATAGTTTTCAGTGTACAGATCTTTCACCTCCTTGGTTAAATTTATTCTGAAGTATTTTATTTTATTTTTTGTAGTGTATACAAATGGTATTGTTTTCTGGATTTTCTTTTTGAATAGTTTGCTGTTGGTGTATAGAAACATTACTTATTTTTATGTTGATTTTGTATCCTGCAACTTTACTGAAATTATTTATTAGTTCTAATAGTTTTTTGGTTGAGTCTTTCGGGTTTTCTATATATAAGATCATGTCATCTGCAAACAGGGACAATTTAACTTCTTCCTTCCAAATTTGGGTGCTTTTTATTTCTTTTTCTTGCTTAATAGCTCTGGCTAGTACTTCCAGTACCCTGCTGAAGAGAAGTGTTAAGAGTGGGCATCCTTGTCTTGTTCCTGATCTTAGAGGAAAAGCTTTTAACTTTTCACCATTGACTATGATGTTAGCTGTTGGCTATTACATATGGCTTTTATGTGCTGCAGTACATTCCTATATATCTAATTTGTTGAGTTTTTATCATGAAAGGATATTGAATTTTGTCAAATGCTTTTTCTGCATCTATTGAGATGATCATATGGTTTGTGGCCTTCATTCTGTTAATGTGGTATATTGTATTTATTGATTTGCACATGATGAACCATCTTTGCATCCCAGGGATGAATCCAACTTGATCATGGTAAATGATCTTTTTAATGTGCTGTTGATTTCAGCTTGCTAGTATTTTGTTAAGGATTTTTGTATCTCTGTTCGTCATGGATATTGGCCTCTAATTTTCTTTTCTTGTAGTTTCCTTTTCTGGATTTGGTATCAGGGTAACACTGGCCTCATAAAATGAGTTTGATGTGTTCCTCCTGTTCAATTTTTTTTGGAAGAGTTTGAAAAGGATTGATATTACTTCTTTTTTAAATGTTTGGAATAATTCAGCAGTGAAGCTTTCAGGTCCTGGGCTTTTGTTGGATGATAGACCTTTTACTACTTATTCAATTTCCTTACCCATTATTTGTCTATTCAGATTTTCTATTTCTTTATGATTCAGTCTTAGTACATTGTATGTTTCTAGGACCCTAACCAGTTCTTTTAGGTTATTCAGCTTATTGGTGTATAATTGTTCATAGTAGTCTCTTATCCTTTGTATTTCTGTGTTATCAGTGGTAATGTCTCCTCTTTTATTTCTGATTTTGAGTCTTCCCACTTTTTTCCTTAGTTTAGCTAGAGATTTTGCTTTGGTTTTGTCTGGGAAAGCCCTTATCTCTCCTTCATTTCGGAAAGACAGCCTTGATGGATTCAGTATTCTTCGTTGGCAGTTTTTTTTTTTTCTTTCTATACTTTGCACTTTTCTATATCATCTTAATCTCTCCTGGCCTAAAAATATGAAAAGTTTCACGAATTTGGCTGTCATCCTGGTGCAGGGGCCACATTAACCTTCTCTGTATTATTCCAGTCTTAGTGTATGTGTACGTAAGTGAGCACTGGCGTGTCTCGTAGTTGTATCACCTGGTGACATATTGTCTTGCCTTACATTTATCTAAAAATATCTTTCTTTTATCTTCAGTTTTGTATGGTAGTTTTTCTTGATATAGAATTTGAGGTTTACAGGTTTTTGTTTTGTTTTGTTTTAGCACTTTATGTCTCTGGCTTCAATTGTTTCTGATGAGAAATCAGCTATCTCTGGACACTTTTTATATTTTCTGTTTATTTGTGTTTTTTAGGAGTTTAACTTTGATGTGCCTACATGTGATTTTCTTTGTATGAATCATGTTGGAGGTGTGCTGAGCTTTCTGGATCTGTGGGTTCCTTTTCTTGATCAAATTTGGAGAATATTTGACCAATATTTTTTCAAATATTTTTTCTGCTTTACTCCCTTATTCCTCTCCTCCTGGAACTCCACTTGCTCAGCCATTTGATGCTGTCTCACAAATCACCGAGGCTCTGTTAATTGCTTTTTAACTTTTCTCCCCTTCCATGCTTCTGTTTGGATGATTTCTATTGATCTATATTCTGGTTCACTGATTCTTTCTTTTGTATTTAATCCACCATGATACTTTCCAACTTTTTTACATTTAGATTATTGTACATTTTAGTTCAAGAATTTCCTTTTGGTACTTTGTTATAGTATTCATATTTCTCTTCAAATTCCCCATCTCTTCACACATTAAATATGTCTTTTTCTATAGATTTGTTATTATATTTATCACAGTTATTTTTAAATTCCTGTCTTAGTCCATTTGGGCTGCTGTAAGAAACATAGATTAAATGGGGTGGTTTTTAAACAAAAGAAGTTTCGTTCTCACAATTCCAGAGTTTTGGAAATCCAAGATCAAGGTACCAGAAGATTTAGTGTCTACAAGGGCCTGCTTTCTTGTATGCAGCACCTTCTTGCTGTGCCCTCACATGGTGGCAGGGGCTACCTACCTCTCTGGAGTGTCTTTTTTTTTTTTTTTTTTTGAGACAGAGTTTCACTCTGTTGCCCAGGCTAGAGTGCCGTGGCGTCAGCCTAGCTCACAGCAACCTCAAACTCCTGGGCTCGAGCAATCCTTCTGCCTCAGCTTCTCGAGTAGCTGGGACTACAGGCATGCGCCACCATGCCCGGCTAATTTTTTCTATATATTTTACTTGGCTGATTAATTTGTTTCTATTTTTAGTAGAGACAGGGTCTTGCTCTTGCTCAGGCTGGTCTCCAGCTCCTGACCTTGAGCAATCCGCCCACCTGGGCCTCCCAGAGTGCTAGGATTACAAGTGTGAGCCACCGTGCCTGGCCTGGAGTGTCTTTTATAAGGACACTAATCCCATTCATGAGGGCTCTGCTCTAATGATCTAATCAGATTCAAAAGGCCCCATCTCCTAATATTATCACATCAACAATTAGGTTTTAATATATGAATTTGGGGAGAGCACAAACATTCAGATCATAGCAGTTCCACTCTGCTAATTTCAGTATCTGGTTCATTTGTCACTTTGTTTTTATCAATCGATTTTTTCTCTTCACTGGGTTACATTATTCTGTCTTTTCACATGCCTAACAATTAGAAGTATTTTTTATTATACATAGAGAATGCATTCTTTGAAGAGTTTTGAGTTTTGTTCTAGTAGGCAGGTAAATTATCACCAGATCCCACTGGTCTTGTAGAGATTTGGTTTTAAGCTTAGTTAGGGCAAGTCTATTTTGATTTCCCCCTTAGTCCTGGAGTGAATCTTTTAATCTTAGAATATGGTATTTAATCCCAGGGTGTGGCCCTTCTGAGCTTTCAGTACAAAGCTTGAGGTACTTACTAAATCTCTCTCATTTGGTGGAATTCAAACTTTAAACTCTGTCTCCATTGGGAGGCAGCTACCAAATCCTCCATTCAGTTGTGGTTTTTTTTCCCTTCAGTATTCCAGTTACTGCTTTCCCCAAAGGCTTCTTGCAGTTTCAGTCCACACAGTCAAGGTTTAAGTGTCAGCCAAGGAGACTGGATGCAGATTTGAGGACTCCCCTTTTGTGGCTTCTTCCTTTCTGAGATTTCCCCCTTCAATTTTCAACTGCTGTGGCAGACCCAAGGTACGTCGCCTAATTCCTCAACACCATTGCAGCTTTCTGCTTTAGCTCTCCCTGAAATGCCCACCACACCACGTAGACTGGGCACTGCCCTCCGATGAAAAGCTGGACAAACTAGCTCTCACCCAGGGTGGTTTCCTTCTAAATCAAGCGTCAAATCCCCTCTAGTTTCTGCCTGATTTGGATAATTTTCTAGTACTTTCAAGCCATTATTTTTTTTCTATTTTATCCATAGTTTATAATTAGTGTCAGTAGGAGAGTTAGTATAATACCAGCTACTCTGCCATTACCCTAAGTTGGAAATCTCCTGGTTTTTCATTTTTAAAATGAGGATAAAATCTACTTCACAAGTTTTTTTTCTCCCTCTGAGAATTAAATACGAATATACATGTAAAATGCCTGGCATAGATAGATATTCAGGAAATGTTAGTTTCCTTCCCTTTATGTTGAATTGGCATCTGCTTCCTTTTATCTTTCCTTCATTAGCCCTTGCTTTGGTCTCTGGGTCCAATCTCCATCAGTCTAACTTCTTTCTCACGTGGCAGCCCATCAGGAATTTGATGGCAGAGATCATATCCTGGGCCTCTAAGCGTCCTTTCTCTTCAGGCTAAAATCCCACTTCTTGTCATTTCTCAGGCCATAGGTTTTCTTTAGGGAACTTGAAGTTCCTTCAACCACCATATTTTGTCATTGAGGAATGTCCTGAACTCAAGCTCAAGTTCTGCCATTTATAAACTCTGTAGTTTGAGCAAGTCAACAAATCTGAGTTCCAATATCCCCATCTGAAAAAATGGCATTCAATTCCTATCCAATCTATGTCTTGAAAGTTCAGGTACCTCAAACTTTAGCCAGTATTGGTGGGAAGGTTCGAGAAGAGGTCCCCACCTCCAAGGTTCCCCCGGCACTGATGGAGGGACCGGGGTGCCTTTCATCTATCTGTCTTGGTAGTTGGGAAGAAAAGGGGAGAGGGGCTGTTATAGCTGTAATTCAGTCTCTCTCTACTGGGGAAGCCTGTGGCGAGTTTTCTCTTGAATTACCAAGGGCAACCACATCTTCCTGCTGCAAATTGCGCTGTTCTTCCAAAGATCACTCAGCTTAGTCTCATCTGAGAAATCCATATTCTTCCTGTTATTACAACTTTGACCCTATTCTTTGAAAAAAAATAATGCTGGTCTTATTATGCTATAGAAACATTTTCCTCCCTCCTAAGTGTCTCTGTCTGAAACATCAGAATCAAATACTACATTCCCCCAAAAGTTTCTTTTTGATCCCCAGATTTCTTCGGTGAAAAGGAGAGTTGTTATAATTTATTTGTTCTCTAAATGAAAGAAATGACTAGCAAAGACATAACAACTCCTTTATAAAATCCTTACACAAATAAGTAGGGTGATCATAAATGTATTATCCAAAGAAGTATACTTTTAAGAGTGAAAGGGGGGACATTATTAGTAATTAAGCTATGACGGTCTCAGAAAAATTGGAATGCATATGGCATAGTGCAGTTGGCTGCCTTAGGGTCTAACCTCTTGTAAAGATTCCTGATTCTTGAGGAAAAATATTAGGCAACTGAATCACTAGACACGCAGATGAACAGTCTTTTTCTCCATTCCCCTACAGAGCCTTTCTTTCTCAGGACCTTTACTGTTGGGAGAGGCACAGAGGCTTAGACAGGATGGCTGGTGCAGAGCCCCCAACGAAAAAGACTAACGTGGTCACTTTTGTCTGAAGCACATTCTCAGCTATGAAGGCAAAAGACTTGAGCTCAAATCACCTTTTTGCAAGACAAGGACTCACTGCCCCTCATTGAGTTGCGTCCTGTCTGGCTAATATCTGTTTACTTACACAGCTCCTGCAAAAGGTCACTGCTCTCCCCCAGAGGTGCTGGCTTGCATGTAATGGAGCCACAAAGTGACCCACCTCTCCTCTCCTCTGGTTCAGTGCAGCCCAGTCCCCAGCCCAAGCCTAAGTCCCAAACAGAAAATTCAAGAAATATATGTGTTACACTCATCTTGTTATTTTCTGAACAAGGTGCTTTTTTTATGCTTTGCACCTTTCACGCTGCTATTATTATGTCTAAAGTGCCTCTTTCCTTTCTAATCCTTGCTATCTGGTTAGATTTTACTCATTCTTCAAGTCCCGACTTGAATATCATGTGCTCCATGAAGCCTTTCCTGGCGCCCCTCACCTCCACTAATCTGCTTCAGGTGTCAGAATCAATTAGAGTTTGATTCTGATAATTTAATTTTTCAAAAAGCATGACAGTAGCTTTTTAACAATAAACAAGATACTGTTTGTCTTTCACATAGAAGAAGTGAGGTCAGTAGTCCAAGGCTGGTATCCTGGCTCCTTGGTGCCGTCAAGGATTCTGGCTCCTATTTTTCTGTTTTGCAATTCTTAGAGTGTGGCTTTTTTCTCAAGGTCACCTCATGGTTCAAGACAGCTGCAGATGCCACAGCTATATGTCCATATAACAGCTGAAGAAGAAATAGCAAGAGGACAAAAAGGAGTTTTCCTAGCTTAATTAGGTCCTTTTTATGTTAATGTTGTGAATTACATGAGAAGATTTTTCTTATGTTAAACCAACCTTGAATTCCTAGAATTAATCCACCTTGGTCAAACGCTTTCTCATTTATATACATTGCCACATACCATTTGCTAGTGCTTTGTGTAAGATTTTTGTACATGTGGTTCACGAGTGAGAAGGGTCTACAATTTTCTTTTCTCACACTATTTTTGTCAGGTTTGGGTATCGCAGTTATGCTAACTTCACAAAGTAAGTAGAAACTCCTCTCACTTTTTGACACTTTGGAATGCTTATGTAAGATTGGAAATTATTTGTTCCCTAGAATGTTTGGTAGAACCCACTGATAAAACCTTCTGGATCTGGAGTTCTCTTTAGGAGAATACTTTTAACTATTAATTCAAACTTCTTTAACAATCATAAGACTATTCAAGTTTCTTATTTCTTTTTGGTAAGTTATGTTTTCTAGGAATACATTCATTTCATCGAAATTTTCTTTAATAAATTATTTTTGTCTGATTCTCCCATCTACCACTTCTGCAGCATTCCAGACAGCATCTTGAGTTCTCTTTTCCAGTCCACAGATTCTCTCTTCATACATGTATAGTCAGCTGCTATGCCCATCCATTGAGTTTTCTATTTCAATTATTATATTTTATTTTTATGATTCTCTTTGGGTCTTGAAATCTTCTTGCTCTTTTGTGATGTTTTTGAGTGTTCAACAGCTTTAGTGACACAATAAATGGCACGTTTTATAGTGTATAATTTGATAAGTTTTGATCTATGTATCGCCTGTGAAACTATCACCACAATTAATAAAATGGACATGTCCATCAGCCCCAAAAGTCCCCCTGTTTCCTTCTCTAACCCCTCCTTTCTGCTCTTTCTTGTCCACCTCCCATCTCCAGGTAACCACCAATCTGCTTTCTCCACTATAATTTAGTTTTCCTTTTTAGAATTTTATATGAATGAAATAATATTATGTATAATCTTTTTTTGTTGTTGCTTGGATTCTTTCACTCAATATAATTACTGTTAGATTCATTTCTGTCCTTACATCCTTCTTATTGCTGAGTAATATTTTACTCTGAATATGCAACAATGTGTCTATTCACCTGTTGATGGACATTTGTATTGTTTCCAGTTTGGAGCTATTACAAATAAAGGTGTTATGAACATTGATATGTACGTTTTTACACAGACATATGCTTTCATTTTTCCTGAGTACCTACATGTGAAGTGCCTAGGTTATATGGTAGGTGAATGTTTAACCTTTTAAGAAACTGTCAACTCTTTTCAAAGTGGTTCTACCATTTTGCATTCCCATCAGCAGCATATGAGGTTCTAGTTGTTCCACATCTTTACCACTACTTGCTATAATTAGTCTTTTTAATTTGAGATGTTCCAATAGAGGTTTCTTATTGTGGTTTATATTTGCATTTTCTTTATAACTAATGAAGTTGTATCTTCTCTATTATTTTTCCTGATCAGTCTGGCTAAAGACTTAGCAATTTTATGATCTTTTTAAAGAATCCACTCTTGGTTTCATTGATATTGTTTTCTGTTTTTATTTCATTGATTTCCACTCTGATTTTTATTATATTTTTTCCTGCTGCTTACTTTGAGTTTCATTTGCTCTTTGCTTTCTAATTTCTTCAGGTGTAACCTGGGGCCACTGATTTGAGATCATTATTCTTTTTAATATAGAAGTTAATGTTATTAATGTCTCTGCTTTAGCTGCATCTCACAGTTTTGATACAGTGCATTTTCATCTATATTCAAATCAAAATACTTCCTAATTTCTTTTTTTGTTTCTTCTTTGAGGTGTGGGTTATTTAGAAATATGTTATTTAACTTACACATATTTGGATATTTTACACGTATCTTTCTGTTATTGATTTCTTAACTTAAACCTTATTGATTTTTAACAAAAGTTTCTCAGCCCCATCAATTTTAAAATCCAGAACCAACTCCAGGTGAACTTTCTGCTGATAACCTTAAAATAATTGTGCATCGGCTGGGCGTGGTGGCTCATGCCTATAATCCTAGCACTCTGAGAGGCCAAGGCAGGAGGATTACTTGAGGTCAGGAGTTCCAGCCAACCTCAGCAGGAGCAAGAACCCATCTCTACTAAAAATAGAAAGAAATTAGCTGGGCAACTAAAAATAGAAAAAATGAGCCAGGCATGGTGGCGCATGCCTATAGTCCCAGCTATTCGGAAGGCTGAGGCAGGAGGATTGCTTGAGCCCAGGAATTTGAGGTTGCTGTGAGCTAGAATGATGTCACGGCACTCTAGCCCGGGCAACAGAGCGAGACACTGTCTCAAAAAAAAAAAAAAACATTGTGTGCCTCTCCTGTAAAGAAGTTTGAGGTAGTTACTATAAAACCTTTAATAATCATTGCCACCAAAGGTACACAACTAGAATGTGTAATTACTTGCCCTGCCCACAGCCCCTTTGGGAACGCCTGCCCCAACCTCAAAAGGGCTGTTCCACTTTCTGCATGTTCTTACCTTCCCCTTTCCCCAGCACATGTCTGGACTGGAGCTAGACACTTGTGCAAAGACCAATCATGGGCCTATCAAACTACTTAACTACAAAATTTAAATAAGAGTCAGCACCTCTAGCCAATGATGGGAATTTGAGTTGAAATGTACAGTCAAGGATGAAGTAGGTTCTACATGTAATATCCTATTCATGCTGAAGTTATAGAGAGCAGAAACCACGAAGCTGTAGAGGAGGCAAACTGGTAGGAGAGGAATATAAGTAAGAGACCATGTGTCCCCTGTAAAGGAGATGAAGAGAGAGAAGCTACCTCCCTTGCTGACATCACTGACCCTAGTTGCAGGCCCACCTGTCTTCATGCCCTGGATGCTGTGACATCCTTCCTTGTGATAGAGACTTAGATTTGCCCATTCAATACCCATTCTCCCATTTTACTCAGTGTGGTAATTTACACAACAAAAAGACTACATTTCCCACCTCCCTTTATAGCTAAGAAAAGCCACAGCCTAAGTTATGGCCAAAGAGAAGTAATGGAAGTTGTTGGGTAGAACTTCCTGGAAGGCTCTTAAAAAGGGGAAAGGAAGCTGATGCACTTTTTGCCCCGTTCACCTTCCTTCTAGCTGCCACCTGGAGTGCAGAGTTGATGGCTAAGACTCCAGTTCAAAGACGGATTCCTTGGCTAAGGATGACGGAGAAGACAGATGGAAGAGGTCTGAGTTCCTGACGATGATCAAACTGCCATACTAGCCTGAGACCACCTACCTTCCAATTCCTTTTTTCTTTTCTTTTCTTTTTTTGAGACAAGGTCTCACTCTGTCACCTGGCTAGAGTGCAGTGGCATCATCACAAGCTCACTGCAGCCTCAAACTCCTGAGCTCAAGCGATCCACCTGCCTCAGTCTCCCAAGAAGCTGGGACTACAGCTGTACACCACCATGTCCGGCTAAGTTTTTCTATTTTTTGTAGAGACGAAGTCTCTCTCTGTTGCTCAGGCTGGTCTTGAACTCCTGGTGTCAAGCGATCCTCCTTCCTTGGCCTCCCAAAGTGCTGGGATTACAGACATGAACCACTGCACCTGGCCCCCAGTTTCTTTTAATGAGAGAGGGAACAAGCTCTTTGTGCCAACTTTGCCCCCTTGAGAGCCAGAGACAGTCACAATACAGGACCTTCACGGAGCCAGGACTCACTCAGCAAATGTTCCATGTTAAGAGTATGTTAGCAGCCCATGAGCCAAGACATGAACCCTCGCTGATGGTGGCCAGGGTCCCATGTCCGTGAAAGAGGTGGAAGAGCAGATGCTGACCGCTCAGAGCAAGAACAGAGTGCTTCGCGAGTGGCTGGCTACCCAACAGCTTAAAAGTGCTGCTCCTCCAAGACTGCAGGAGATCATGTGAGGCGCCTCTTCTTGGGGCAGCAAGGTGGTACCCATGCCTACTGGCCATTGCACCACCCTACACGAGCTGTTTAAATGCATCTGGGAACAGTTTTCTGCCGTGGTCCCTGGAAGGCCTTCCTTCACTGGTTTACAGGGGAGGGGACGGGCGAGGTGGAACTCACAGAAGCAGGAAGTGGCACGCATGCCCTGGTGTTGGAATCCCGGCAGTGAGAAGAAGCTACGGTGAAGGGTGGAGGATAAACATTGAAGATGGTAAAGAACAGATCAGGGAACAAAGAAGACTCTCTGTTCACATCCTAAACACCCACGTGTTCCTTTAACCCTTCTCGACTGAACACTTATACAGCTTTACCCTGAATAGCCGCTGAGTCTAATGGCTCACATAGGTCTGAATACGTTATATAGGGCCTCACAGGCACGATAAAATTGTAACCAAAGCCATCTGGAACACGGAAAGCACACTAAAATAGCAAGGGATTGGCAATCCCACTAAACAGATCAGAAAATGAGAATTTTCTACCGCGGCTGAAAAACTGATCTGCCACAGCCTCATTTTCCATCAAATGTTTGGCCATGTTCTGAGATTTAGCACAAAGGGTGGCTAGAATAATTAATAGTTTTCTATCCTTTTTCATGAAACCCTAAAGTTATGCAGTATTATCATGTCTTGAATATGCAATACTAAACTTTGAAACAATCTTTTCATCATAGAATGGTAAAAATTGTGAAAAGAAGTTTGTTGAAAAAAAAATTGGCAGTATCTAATAGGATTGACGATATGCAAACCTTATAACCTTACAATTCCCTCATAAGTGTATGCCCTAGAACAGGGAATGGCAAGCTTATTCTGAAAAGGGCTAGATAATAAATCTTTTCAGCTTTGCAGTCCGTAAGGTCTCTGTGGTAGTTCCTCAGTTCTGCATTCACAGAGCAAAACCAGCCATGAACAATATGTAAACAAATGGGAATGGCTGTATTCCAATAAAATTTACTTACAAATACAAGCCGTGGGCCAGATTTAGCCAACCCTGCTGGAGAAACTCATGCAGATGTGTGCCAAAAATATGGGTACAAGAATATTATCACAGTATTGTTTGTAGTAGTCCCAAACTGGAAATGACCCAAGCCCAAATGTCTCTCACCAGGACACTCAATAAATAAATTATAGTATATTTATTCATGAAGATCAAACAGCAAATCAAATCATCTCTATAGTACGTACAACAATATTCTTTTAAGATTCATGGAAGAATTGTAAAAACAAAATGTTAAGCAAAAATAGCCAGACACAAAAGCATACATTCTTTATAACATTTGATTGGGTAAAACTAAACTATATTGTCTGTGACTGTATACTTAGGCATTAAAACTGTCAAATAAAGCAAACAAGCAAGTACAATGAAAGTCAGAAGGCAAGAAGCAATGGTGACCAAGGCGGGTTCATCATAGAAAGGGCTTTATTCTTCAGTGTAGATAATGGTAACAAAGATATTCACTACTTAATATTTTATAGAAATTGCACATATAGTTTTTTATATACTTTTTTGTTTATGTGTAAGTTTCATGAGAAAAATGTGGGGTTTTTTTTAGTACTTTCCACCTATAAAGAGCTACACATGACAAATGTCAATGAGATAATGTCTGGTTCTCTCTTGAATGAAAGCTGATACTCACAGTTTTTATTTTCCATGTAAAAGCAGGTGCCTGACCTGCCCTGCATGCTGGAAGCTGAGGTTGACCAGCAGTAGGAACAAATCAGAAGCACATTAGCCCACATTTTGCACCCATGTCATTTCACATGCATGTAACATAATTTCTTAGTAGTTCACGTGCTTTTTATTTTGCAATCTGCAAAATACTAATGTGCACCCCTTTGAGAAAAACGTCTGCATTGTTCCTGCAAGTGAAATCAGACACCAACTACATGGCATTCTGGAGTAGTTGGGGTCTGTGGCTGCCTTCCTTCTTTTACTCTGAAAAATATTATGAAATTGAGAAGTGCTATCTTTGATAGTGTCTCCTGGGAGCAGAGCACGTGATGAACAGACTTCCACCGCAGAAGAGATGGGTGAGGAGGTTAAGTAAATTTTCTTTGTGTAGTTCCCATTAAACTTCAATCAGAGTTACAGAAAGAAATTTCCTCCAGGCGGCTGCGAATACAGGTATTGGTTTGACTTTAATAAAAGTCATAACTGATCTCTCTGAGGTCTCTCGTGGAATGAGCTCAGCAGAATTCAGGCAGGTCCTTGAGAGGAAAAGCACCACTTAAACATCGCATTATCCTAATAATCCCATTCCAGAGCCACCGTCCCATTATTTTAAAGGTCTTCATTTGCAAATTGTGGTATTTGAAAGTTTTCTTTTTACATTATTGCAGAAAGTGGGGTGGATCTTTCTGAGAGCTGCACACCTATTTCCAGACCCCTCTCCTTGCGGGCCAGGGCAAGGCAGCAAGGTGGGCAATCCCAGCCACACTGTGCCTCCACATCCTTGCTTTGATTAAACCACCTGTTTAAAGGGACACCTGCTTTGGAGGTAAGACTTCTTTTAATGAGATTTGTTAAGAAAGAAAAAAAATTCTCTCATTGCTAAGAATAACCATGGCCACGATGGAGATCAGAGGAACATTGTCCCAAGACATGAAGTCTCATCCATTCAGTTGTCATCCAACAAACATTTTCAGGGCCCCTACTATGTGTTAGGCACTGCTCTAGGCACTGGAATAAAGCAGGTAACAAGGTAGATAAGAAATTGGCAATCTTGTAAGGGACACACCCAAGCAACAAGAAAAAAATAGTAAGACAATTTCAGATAATGATAAGAAGAAGATATGAGAAAATAAGATTGGATAATAGCTTAGGTGATGGTTTGGGATGGGGGAACCAATATAGACAGGGCAGTCGAGACCCCCCTCAGAGGGTAACGTGATAACTAGAATTGACAACTAATTGATGAGAAGGAGCCATCCATGAAAATATTTCAGAGAAAGGGGCTTCCGGGGAGAAGGTACAGCAAGTGCCAGGTGCTTAAAGGAAGAAATTCAGTGACACCAGGGTGTCTTAAATGAGGAAAGTGGGAATCAAAACACATTTGGAAAAGTAGGCGGAGGCCAGGTCCTACAGAGCCGAGTGGGCCACAGTAAGGCTTTAGATTTTATTGTATGTGCAAAATGTCTTTACTCTTTTAATATGTAAATAAATATTTCTTAGGACAATGTCTGGCTTTCTTTCTAGAATGCAGAGGTACTTGGGTGGGTGTGAGGGAAAAAGGAAAGTGGCTTTGAATCCTGGCTTTGCCACTCGACTTGTGGATGGCTTTGGGTAAGTTCCCCAGCCGCTCCAAGCCCCATCCGTGACAGGGGGATGACAGGGCCCGCTTTGCAGTGCCTGTGAAACCCCTGCCCAGTGTTGGCACTGGCAGGCACTTGATCATGTTTGGCACAATCTTATCTGAATGATCCCCCTTGAGCCTGTGGAGCCTCTAGGGAAGCCTTCTTTACAGTAAAAGATCGTCATTTAAATTGAGGTCAGGCTAGCGATAATGCATCAGGAAAAATCTGAAGGCGTTACCAGATCCTGGGCAGGCAGCTCTGGGGTAGCGGGCCAGGCGCTTGGATCTGGTCCTAGCTCTGCTGATCACTCACTGAATGATCTCAGGAAACCGGGCCTCAGTTTCCAAATCTGCAAAACAGGAATCATCATCATCCTAATTCCAGCCCTGCCCACCTCAAGGGTTCTGAGGGCTGCAAACGCAATGATGGACGTGACCTGAGGGCTCAGCACAGGTGAAATCATCCTCTTGGGCTCCTGTGCCAACGCTTCACTCTCCATCTGGACTTCCCCTAGACTTATTCTCTCATGAAATTAGAAGAACTTATTTGTGGATTTGCTTGGCTGTTCTGTAATTTACATTCTTTATCAATGACTTTGGTATAATTCCTTGGTCAAATGTCCCCTCTCTTTGAGAGGGTAAGAGTACCCGTCCTAAGGGGCACCCTAATCCCTTCTTCCCCCTCCCCCTTTCCTCTCTTTTCTCCTTTCTGCTGAAGCTGAACCAACAGACCAGCTTCCACCCTGGGCCACCCAGGAGTCTCAGGATTGAGACGATGCCGCTGTCAGTAGCTCTGGGCAGCCCAGTTACAAAACCGTTGCAGGGATTCCAGCTTCTCTGCCTCTCTATTTAGAAAGGGTCCCCCCCGCCCCCCCCCACCACCACAAGAGTTCAGGATTGCAAAGAGGCTTGAGCCTCCCTTCACTTCTGCCTTTTGCCTGAGCAAGGGGACACAGAGGAGAGAGGCACAGCTGGGACCAGGCAGGGCTTGGGGCTGCTGGGAGTGGGCAGGGCAGAGCTCAGCCTCGGACGGAGGGAGTGGAGGCCCTGGTGACGAAGCTGGAGATTGGAGAAAGTCAGAACCGCTCCAACACAACGTCAGCAGATAAATGAATCTCTGCACCTAAATCGAGATAGGGACCTAAAGGGACAAACGCAGTTGAGCCATGACGTTTGGGCACAACAGGAGGAGAGGAGGAATGTAAATGTAGAATCAACTGGGCTGTGTTTGGGGTGTTTGTTTGTTTTTCGTCTTTTGCTGGCTTGGATGCAGGTCTGTTTCCAGAAGTTCTGGAAATGAAAATAATGGAGGGAGAGCTGGGGGGCGTCTCTCCATCAGGGAAGCCTGATAACTCACATTCCCCTATTTGAGGGACAGGACAGTCCTGTGCAATGGGTAGGAGTCATCATTATTCCCATTTACAGGTGAGAAAACTGAGTCCGAAGTGATCAAGGACTCGTCCTTTGAGGCACAGCATATAGACAGTCGGGCCTCTACTTAGGTCCCCAGCTCCAGCCGGAGCCTCCTGGCTGGCCAGGACTCTCACCAGAGGTCCTCTCACCACCCTCGGTGCCGACCCCAGCCCTGCACGGCCATCACCTGCACCCCAGAGGGAAGGGTGAGGGTCCAGGCTCCAAGGGGTGACACTGACTGCTCATTAACTGAAAGGAGAAGTGGACCCATCACTCTCTCTTGTTTAAAGGAACAATTTGTACTGATTAAGAAAGGCATTTGTTCAAGTCTGCAAATCCTTTTAAGAACTCGAATCCACTCCTGTGCTGAAAAGGCTCTCGCTCAGAGCTCCTATCTAACTGATGATAATTACTCGTCAATTATTCTTTTGTGAAGCCCTTGGGCCCCCGCAGAGCGCCCCAGGGGTGGTGCCACAGGCCCCCCTCTGTCCCTCACGTTAGGAACCCAAGCCAAGCTGCTGGGCTCCTGGGCTCCCGGGCGGGGGGTGGGGGGTGGGGGGGGGGAACCAGCAACAGGCCCTGTCTGGTCTGCGGCCCACATTTTTTGCCAGATAAAATACAGATGTGCCCGTTGGAATATACTTAATTTAAAAATTATGCATTGTTTATCTGAAATTTAAATCAAATGGAACTTTGACTGGGGACCTGTACTTTAATTTGCTACATCTGACAGCCCTACGCACCACTCTCCCCTTTCCCAGAAGCCTGCCTCCTTGCACCTTCGGTCACGAATGACCCCTTGGGGAAGATGCCTTTTCCTCCCTGGACTTCCTCAGAATTGCTGGGGATTGGATGGGCGCAAATGCAAATTCATGCCATCTCTATGCCAGATTTGGTACTTTTTACATATTGTAACATATTTTAATCCACACCACACCCCTCGGAAGTAGGTATTCTTAGCCCGTTTCACAGATGAGAAAATTGAGCATCAGAAAAACTTTCCTAACTTTCAAATCCTTCTTCTGTAAGTGGTAGGACTAAGACTTGAATCCACGTCTGTGGGTGTCAAAGAGGAGCAGATGCAGCTCTGGGGTACCACCTCTCCAGGCCTCTGTTTCCCCTATAAAATGAGAGATGAATGGCACGATGACACCAGCCGCTCATGGAGACTCAGATGAGACACTGTGTTGACGGAATCACCCCAGGGCCTGGCACGTGGATAGGGCTGGCATAGGAGGATGGCTTTGGGGCTCGTTTCCAGTGTTCACCTTTGGTAGATCCAAGGCCATTTGGTACCCATGGCAAGGCAGGGTGGCCTAGAAGATTCTATTTGGCAGAAGCAGCAACTTCAGGAGGAGGCTGAGAACCAGGACATCCTTGTAGCTCTGCCCTCATTCTGGAAGCCCCAGGTGTTCTGTCTCTAAGCATCAGCTTTGTTGTCTATAAAAAGAGAAATAATTGTGCTCGAAGCCTCAGTGTGTGGAGTGATGGTTTAATGGTTCATTTTGATGTCCCAAACCCATGAGTGGCCCAAGGCTGCGTGTGAATGTTTTCATCACCCCTGGGCATCTCCTGAGATGTGTGTGCCTCATTGGAGATTCTGGACAATGAAACCTTGTCCTATAGGGAGGACAATGTTCCTTAGCTTCCCTCCCAGGTGATGTTGGAGCTGCCCTCTCCCTACTTAAATGTGGTCCCCTCCCACCTCCGCTATGATCTGCTGCCTGACTGGACGTTCTTTCAGAACATACCCTGGCCCTGTCCAAGCAAGTTATGGCCCCTCTCCATGGGATAGGGCAAGTTCTAGGTCCCAACTCCCCTTGTCAGCCTGTCAGCCTGGGCCGTGCCAGTTGGGGTCCCAAAATAACACAGGTAAACAGCTGGAAAGAGTTCCAGGAAATGGTGCTCTCATACGTCTTCCTGAGCCTACTGTAGTAACCCATGGAGGGTGTGGTTTGTGGATACAGTAGAAAATAAGTTCTGTGCCTCAGCTGCACATCTCAGGGGCTTCCAGGTCCTCCTGTTACTGCACTAAATGACCATCTGGTTGCTAAAAAGGGCCAGGGGCAGGAGAGGTAAGGTCCAAGGGCCTCCAGGCCTCCCTGGAGGAGCAGCAGGGTTGACGATAGGAAATGGCGGGTAGGTGGGTTGGTAGATGGTGGACCCTAGGTAGAGCAGGTGATGTTGTCCAGGGCAAACTCAAGCTCTGAGATGACAGTGCCCATGGCTTCCTCAGTCATTGATGTTGATCAGTGTCTTGCACATGGTAGGTACTCAGTAAATATGTAGCAATGAATGGATAGATCGATGGATGGACAGATGGATGGATGGATGGACAGATGAATAGATGGATAGATGAATAAATGGATGGATGTTTGAATGGATGCGTGCATGCATGGGTTAGAGCAGTCAAGATTTTTGGTTGCAACCAACTGACCCTAACTGAGGCAGAAAATAAATGTTCAAGATACCGTGCAGCTCATAGAATCTACAAGAAAGATTTGACTCCACTGACATTGCTGTGCTGGGTATCTTCCACTTGGCTCTCCACATCCACCCTGCACCCTCCCCATCCTGTTCTGTGCCCAGGAGGCTGACCTGCATGGCCCAACTCAATGTTTTCTCTTGCTCTGGCAGGAGATCAGAGAGAGGGAGGAGTGTGTGTTGACAAGGCATTTGTGACCCTGCCAGGTCACCACAGGTTGACAGTGTCTCTACCAAAGGCCACCATTGGTCAGGAGACCTCTTCACACACTGCCTTCAGATTCTAAAAACTTCTCCCTCCTCTCACCCCTTCAAACCCAGGGGTGGTAATATTTCTGGTCCCAGGGCACTGTGCCATTCCTCCTCCTAAACACAGTCCACACTGTTGTTAATAGTCTCTTTGTGAAACTCTTCACAGACTCTTCAGATTTGAATACAGCCTTTGTTTCTTGCTGTTTCCTGATCTGTTGATTTATTCACCTTTGCATGTGCCTAGTGCCTAGCTCGGTGCCAGTTACGTTCGTGGAGTGGATGGGTGAATGATGGATGAATGGGTGCGTGGCTAGATAGATGAGTGTTTAGATGGACAGATGTTTTCAATGGATGGATGGATGGGTGGGTGGATTTGAAAGAGTAGTTCAGATTCTTGGTTGCAACCAACTAACTCAAACTGAGACAGAAAATAAACGTTTAGAACACTGGGTGGCTCATAGAGTTTTCAAGAAGGATAGTGGGCGAGAAACAAGGGAGGCCAGGCGGCTGGAACAGCAAGCAATGTGTCAACACAGCAACAACCAACTTAGGGTGCATCAGGTCTCACCATCACCCACACTGCCCCTGACCCTGGAATAAATGCTAAGTCCTATTGATGTCACTCGAACGAACGTTGTCGTTTCTGTCCTGGGCAGGAATATCTAATCAGCCTAGCAGTAATCACGTGACACACCTTAGCTTCTAGGGAATGGGGAGAGAAAACATGCCCCGCCCCTTAGCACCTTGGCACATGGGGACTACCTCTCCCCTATTTTGGAATTTCCCCCAAATAAGAGATATTTTTAAATGTTAAATAGCAAAAACAAAACAAAACAAAACAAATGGAGTGAAGAAATAACTCATCCAGCATGTAGCCCACTGAAAGTATGGTTAATAAGTGGGTTTGTGAACACACAGCTCTTCAAAGGAGAAACAGAATGGTAAGGCTGGTCTCTTCCCCCAACAAGCTTTCTTACTGGTATACGAGGAGGAGCAAAGACACAAGACATGGGCATTAGAGATTTAAATAATCCTCATAACTCAGAGTTTACGAAAATGGTCACCCATGAAACTGGTGCCTTTGATACTCTGCAAGAGGGGAAAAATGTTCCATGATCCATATTTCATTTGCAATTCTCCTCCTCCCCACTTATAGATTTGTATTTAAAATTAGCATATTAAAGGCTCTGAAAAGTCTACAGGCAAAAAAAAAAACAACAGTTGGGTTTTCTCTAATTCCAGACTTATCCACCATGGAATCATTTTTCATATAACAGCCCCCAGCCTTGGTGGTTTGCAAAAGGGACGCTGTTATCAGATGTCGGGAGAATATGGGAATCATAGGAATGGGGTGGGGCCCTTTTGAAGGAAACTTCATATTGGAACATGATCTCTCACTGTCATGGGGAGATAGAGGGAGGCAGAACCATTTCCTGGGAAGATCTAGGTTGATAAGGAGACTCATATTTGAGATGCAAAGAGAGAGATGAAGAGATGCTGGAAACAGGATATTTGTGGTAACGCTCACATTCCTCCTTGGCCCTAAGCATTCACTCAAGTTGGTGGTGGTTCTTGGGGCAAGACTGAGACTCCCCAAGACCAGTCCCATTCTCCCTGGGAAACGCAGGCGATAGACACCACCAAAGGGGACTTCGGTGCAACTGCTCATGGAATCTCAGCTTGTTGAAAGGGAAAGAAGGTTTGAGACCAATTCAGAACATCTCAACACCAGCATCCTCTTGAATTTCAGAGCTCTGTCATCACTGAGTTCTGTCTGTCCCACTGTTGGAAAAACTGTGGCTTAAACAAAATAAAATGCAGACAGAGAGAAATGATAAATGTTTGAGACGATGGATACGCTAATTATCCTAATCTGATCCCTATACATTATATGTATGGAAACATCGCTATGTACCCCATGAATATGTACAATGATTATTTGTCAACTAAAAAGTAAAATTAAACACAGGTTCTCGACTACAGGACTTCTCAGAGCCTTTAAATACACAAATGATCTTTGTCAGTCTTCAGTGGGGGAATAGAAGATGTGCCATTTCCTCAATATATTCTACCAATAACTCTCCTCCCCCTTTAAATGGAGTATCTATCAGAATAATTATTCCACAGATGACACTTTAGAAAACTAATGTTAACCCAATGTCCTCATTTTACAGATGAAGACACAGAGACCCAGAGAGAGAACATGACCCTGCCTAAGTTCACACGTGAAGCAGAGACAAGGATAGAACTCAGGAATCCCAGCTTTTTCCACCATGCTGCGTGGTAAGGAAGTCATTGGTAGACAGCCTTGGAGCTCAGCTCCGAGAAAGGAAAAGGAAAGATGATATCTTTTATTTTTTATTAGGTACTTACAGATTAAGTACCTGAAAAGTGCACAAAAAAATACATTTTTTGAAAGACAATTGAACTTGGAAAATTTGCAAATCCTTGTTTAAAATCCAATATAGCAAGAAAAGGAGAAATGATTGTGAGTGCGTGGCTGCTGAGAATAGGCAGTGTGGGTCCCTGCTTGGATGGGATGATCCAAGTTTCATGAAGGTTGGAGGCAACCAGTTAGACTTTTTTATCCTCTGCCCCCCAACCCCATTCCCGATGTCACTGCCTTTCGCTGGAGTCTCAGCATCGCTCCCCTGTGCTACTAGCACAACCATCAACATCGTCCGTGCCCAAAGGGGCCTTGCTAAAGTTCAAATCTGACTGTGTCATTCCACGCGACCTCCAGAGCAAAGTCTAAGTTCCTTAATGAAGAATATGGACCTAACAGAGATCTCAAGCCAAATCTCCTATTACGTGTCCCCCGCCCCGTCCAACACTGGAACCTTCTCGCCATCTTCTAAACTCCATCCACTCTCAGATCTCCCTCCGTGCTTTGGGATAGGCTTCATACTGTATTCAGAATGCACACTCCTGTCTTCACTTGCAGAACTCCTCACCCTTCAAAGCCCATCTTCTACGCTTTTACCTCCTTAAGCTTCCCCATCGTCAATGGATTGGACTAAAGCAGAGTTGAGATGGCATTTATTCATTTATGAATCCAGGGACTCTTTAAATACCTGCTGTGGCTGGGCATGGTGGCTCACACCTGTAATCCCAGAACTTTGGGAGGCCGAGGCAGGAGGATCGCTTGAGCCCAGGAATTCAAGACCAGCCTGGGCAACATGGCAAGACCCCATCTCTACAAAAGACAAAATATTAGCTGGGTGTGGTGGTGAATGCCACAGTCCTAGTTACCCGGGAGGCTGAAGCAGGAGGATCGCGTGAACCCGGGAGTTCTAGGCTGCAGTGAGCTATGATCGTGCCACTGCACTCCAGCCTGGGCAACAGAGCAAGACCCTGTCTCAGTAAGTAAGTAAATAAATAAATAAATACCTGTGTCCTGGTCGCTAGCCCAGGTCCTAGAGATACAGAAGTGAACAGAAGAAACAAGGTCCCTAATTAAATATAATTTAAAATTTACTGGAAGGAAGAAGACCACTCAAGGGGTAAGCAATTAAATGAGCTATTTCAATGTCAAGAAAGAATACATCCCAGTGGGCATGGGGTATGCACAAAAGCACAATCCAGCTGCCTAAATACACCCCTTCTCTCCCTCCCAGAGGGCACCTACAGGACAGAGTAGCTGGCTTGGCATCAGAAGAAGCTGATTTGCGGGCTGCACTCTGGGTTTGGCTTGTGGCAGAGCCTGGGGGAAGTCCCTTAGCTCCTTTGGTGCCACAGTTGCTCCCCTAGGGCAGAAAATATCAAGGTTAATTATGTGGCCAATAAACCTCGGGCTGGGGTGGAGCAGGGCCCAGAGATCATGATTATTAAGCTCTGCCTGATGCCGGGATGAAAGGTCGTCTATGAAAGGAGCGGTGCTATTAGGGCGTAGGTGGGGCAGGTCCTGGCTCTAGCCGGTGGCTGGAGAAGGCCTGGGGACCCTCTACATGAAAGTACCGCTGCCCAGGCAAGCTGCGATCAATCAGAGCTGTCATTAGCCTTCCCATTACCAGGTTGCTGGGCCTTCACCAGGAGGACAACTTGTAAAAACACCCTCTGCTACACCCTGAAGAAAGTCTCATGGTCCTAACCCCAAATGCCCTCAGCCCCTGTCCACCATTCAGATCCCTCTACGCTAGCAGGTGCTGGGCATCTCTTGTGTGCCAAGCAGGTCCCACAAATGGTACCCAGTCTACTGTTGTAGCAATGACCTTGAGGATTCAATACTATTGTCCCATTTTACAGGTCGAGAAACTGAGGTCCAAAATGATGAGCTGATGGCTGGAGTGTGGCAGAGCCAGAATTCTATCCCAGACCTTCTGACATCAAGTCCAGAGCTCCCTCCACCGTGCTCCACACACTCCAGACCTTTCCTCATACACCGTTTCCTAACCAGCAAAGATTCTCAGGCAGTGGCTGAGATATAGGAAAAAAAGGAAAACCACCACTCCGGAATTTTGATCTCGTATATCCCTTCCTTTCCCTCTGCTCTCTCTCTCTCTCTCTCTTGGATTCATCTTCATTGCTCCAAGGACCTCCCAGATTCTATCAGCTATAAAACATTGAGAATCTTTCTCAAGGACACAGCACGGCAGGATCTTACCAACCCTAAGAAGGACAGCATTTTTGAGGGTTGAAAGAAGGTGAGTCTTTGTAGAGATTCAAGAAATATTGGACATTTTCTTCCAGCTATGTTTGTCCTCAATTATGAACTTATCCATCACTTATTCCAAGGCTTCCAAGACTATTAGAAGCTCTCTACAATAAGAGTCACGCTACCTGGGATTTTTTGTAAAACCTCCCAGATCTTGAGAACCCTACCTCAGTTTTCCTATCTGTAAAATGGGAACAACTAACACCCTTAAGGTTAAAACATGAGAAAATACTTCTTTCTCTTTTTCTTTTAATTTCCCCCCTTTTTTTTTAATTGCATCAAGCTAAAGATATTTAGCCAGGGCTTTAGTGATTCATTTATTCATTCATGCATTCAATATTTAGTGAGCAACTACAATATGCCCAGTGCTGCTTTAGGCCCTGGAGATAAAGTGAAGAGTGAAACATATATGCGAATTTGTAAGCAAAGACTCCCTAGTGTCCTTCCAATTCTCTAAGAATTCAGAAAATCAAAGTTAAAAAGCCACAGGGCTATGATATTACAAGGCGAAAAAAATACTTCTATATCTGGGGGTATGTTTTAAGAGTAGCATGTTTTACTTGGATTTAATCCAGCTAAGTTCTTGTGTTCCCATCCACTCACCAGTGTGTTTAGACATGGCCCATAAATCCCTTCTGACCCACAGGCATTATTGGTCCCTGGGCCAACCTCCTCCTGCCTCCATTTCTCCATCTATAAAATGGGATTAATGACAACCCCCCAAGGGTAGCATCAGATTAATGAGTTGAAGAGACCAGGGTGCTTTGAGCTCCCTGCAAAAGGCTGGGACCAGGAGCTGCAGAGGCTGAGATGTGGCCACTGCCTGTGAGAATGTGGGTTTCTCTCCTGCTCAAAGGGGCCCGAGAAGTATAAAAGGACAGTCTAGCCCCCTGGGGTGAAGGCTGAACAGGCATTGGAAAGGGGCAAGGTCCCAGAGTTATGGACCGAACGGGGAGAAGGGGTGATGCACATGTGTTTACCTCCGGGTCACTGGTTCCAACGCAGCCTGGCAGATCTCAACCGAAAGTTACTGCCATCTGCTCCGTGACCTCAATCCATTTGTTACCGTGCACATTGCAACTGGCAGCCCCAGCGGACAGCCTGGCACCAACTGAGACTAAAAATGGGTCACTCCCAAGAGCCCCCAGGCCTGGCCTGGGCCCTGGAGTAAGGGTAGTGGATAAGCAGAGAGGAACCTGGAAACTCCGTCTAAAATAAGAGCTGCAAGAGGAACATGAGTTTAGGTCTCATCCTCTAGGAACTTTCCAGACACTCCACCATTTCTCAGCTTGGATCCCAGCAAGCCATGCCAGGCACAGTCTATGTAACACCCCCCCTTCACAAGAACTGGATGTCAGATACATCAGAACAGAGCATCATGGGGCATATGGTCAATTTCACATGATATTTACAGCTGTTTGTAAGAACCTACAGGGTGCCAAGCCACGAGCTAAGCTCATTACCCAAGTGATTTCATGCAGTTTCAGCCCAAACCCGGGAGGTATTTATACTCTTACCTTCAACAGGTGAGGAAGCTGCTCAAGGTCACATAGCACTAGGTGATGGGACAGGATTTGAACCCAAGATAGTGAGGAGTCACTGATTGTTTAATGGGTGTGATGTTTCAGTTTGGGATGATAAAAAAAAAATTCTAGAGCTGGAAAGTGGTGATGTTTGCACAACGTGCATCTATTTAAGGCCGCTGAGCTGCGCACTTAACAATGGTTAAAATGAATTTTTCTGTGAACCCAAAACTGCTCTAAAAAATGAAGTTGAATAAATTTGTAAATGGCTAAAATGGCAAATTTTGGCGTGTATATTTTACCAGAATATAATTAATTAATTACGATATCATTCTCAAGGGGAAAATAAAGTGTACATTACCTTGGGATCCAGTGAATCCACTTTTAAGTATGGAGTCAGACATGGGGGCTCACTTGTGGCATTATTTGTGATAATGAACAATTAGAAACAATGCGCATGGCCACGCATAAGGGAATGGCTGGGAAGTAGGGTGTATTTATTCAGTGGAATGCTATACGGCAGGAAAAGCACGATGGCTCTATATTACTAATGTGGAAATATCTTTTAGGATTATTGTTAAGCAAGAAAAGAAAAATAGGTTATAGACTTCTACATACAGTATGAATTAATTTATGTAGAAATACTTTACTAACACACACGCACCAAAAATTACCATTTATTTTCCGTGTGCGTGTGTGGTCAGTTCTGCCACAATGTTTGTTATGAAAACATAAATGTGTTCCGATGTGATTGATATGTCAGGGAACAATTTAAGCATAACCAAATTGAGTGTTTGCTTGTGCATGATTTTATTCACGAGAAATGCCTAGTGAACACAGAAAACTGCACCCAGCTGAACTGAGCCACGTAAGAATACACACAACAAACACAGCACAAACATCTACCCACCGCCTCAGTTTGTTGTGCACTCCATGGACCACACGCATCCACCCCTGCTGTTACAACTTTAAGATTTCAGACAACCTCCCTCCACTGTTTCCCCAAAATTCACAAGCTGAAACCCAGAAGATGCCCACTTCCACAAGCAAACTTCAGGACTTTTCCAAAGTCAAGCGTCCTATCTATTGTATCATTTATGTATTTCTTAATCGTTTAACATTTGTAAAATTGTGCTATCATCTTTATTAGGTTCCTTTTTTTTTTTTTTTTGAGACAGGGTCTCGCTCCATCACCCAAGTTAGCTACCGATGTGGTAGCTACAGTAGTCAGATTCATAGAGACGAGAGTGGAACGGTGGTGACCAGGGTTTGAGGGAGGAGAGGATGAGGAGTGTTTAGTGTTTCATGGGGACAGTTTCAGTTTTGAAATATAGAAAATTTCTAGAGCTCTGTTGCACCGCAATGCGAATACACTTAACGCTGTTGAACTGTACCTTTAAAAATGGTAACAAGCGTAAACTTTATGTTTTGTGTTTTTCACCGCAATGTTTTTAAAAAGCAAGGAGGATCCACAGTAACGAACCAATATGCCCATGAAATGTTGCATTAACAGAGGAACATACACACAGGCTGCACGGAAAGAAACGGAGGGGTCCATGCCCCGCAGCTTCTAGAACGACGCTGGGCCCTGTGCAGGAGACCTGGCTGGCTGACGCTGGTTAGTGGCCTGCCGGGTCGGTTGGCTGATTGATTGGCGAGGCACAATGCCCCACCCACGGGCCTAATATGAGGCCGGCGTCAGGAGCGTGCCATAAATAACACGTTAACTACATGACTGTTCGCAGGGCCAGGAATTCGGCCGGCGCTGCATCGCTCTGCCCCTCTGAATTCACTGTGAAACCGGATCCCGTCAGTCCTCCACCAAGAAGGTGTCCAGAAAATCGGTGAGCCGGTCGCACAAGCGGGAGAGGCAGCGGGCCCGCGGGGCTGCGGGTCAGCCAGGGCCTCCAGCCGCTGTCCCGTTCGCCCCCCGCAGATGCCCCCACGGCCCTGCCAGCTGCTCCCCGAGAGGGGCCCAGGGACGAAAGGGCACGCCCGCGTGCGTGCCGCATAGTGGGAAGACGGTTTTGGCAGGCCTGTATGGGAAGCCTGCAGAACACCTGCCTCTGGGGGTGTGTGGGGGCTGACCCTCTGCGGGGCCCCTGCTTTCCCAGGGCCCTAAGTGATCCTCAGACGTGCCCTGGGCCCCGGCCACCGCTTTCAGCAGCAATCAGAGTAATGGCCCGCATCTGCTCCACGGATGGGTGGCTGGGTCGCGCAGCCGGTAGTTCCAAGCAGAGGAAGGAAAGGCAGCTCCAGCCAGCTCTGTCCCCGCCAAGGTGACTGGGAAGTGCCATCTCCGCACTCAGAAGCGCCCTTCCCAACTCCTGGACCATCTGACGCTCGGGCAACCTTCGCAGTTCAGCCAGCAACTCCTCCTCTGGGGAGCCTCCCCTGGCCCCGGCTCTTCCATGTCTGCCTCCACCTCTGTGGAGACAGAAGCCC
The DNA here is from genome assembly GCA_963574435.1 of Cheirogaleus major. Taxonomy (NCBI): domain Eukaryota; kingdom Metazoa; phylum Chordata; class Mammalia; order Primates; family Cheirogaleidae; genus Cheirogaleus; species Cheirogaleus major. Next base: position 61,819 of record CAUYPO010018673.1, read on the forward strand.
CTCCAGTCGCATCCTCCCAGCCCAGACACTTCCAGGCATGGAGTAGGCGGCTCACAGCAAACTGAACAAGAAAGGAAGGAAGACAAGCCTGCTCAGTGTGGAGCCGCTGAGCTGGGAGTGGAAAATCTGAGCCTCTTAAAGCTAAGCGAGACCTCAGAGGGACCTTGGGGAGTCACTTTTTGCGCTGCTTAACCTTTCTTGAGAATCTGATTTTTAAAATAAAGCTCAGGACCAGCCAGGTGAGGTGGCTCAAACCTGTAATCCGAGCACTCTGGGACCCCAAGACAGGAGGATCAGAAGTTGGAGACCAGCCTGAGCAAGAGCAAGACCCCATCTCTACTAAAAATAGAAAAATAATCCAGGCATGGAGGCTCATGCCTGTAGTCCCAGCTACTCGGGAGGCTGAAGCAGGAGGATCCCTTGAACCCAAGAGTTGGAGGTTGCAATGAGCCATGATGATGCCACTGCACTCTAGCCTGGGTGACAGAGCAAGACTCTGTCTCCAAAAAAAAAAAAAAAGGCTCAGAACTATCTTCTTAAATGCACATGCTCCAACACACACACAGAATTTTCATAAACTGTCCTCAAAAAGTTAAAAATGATGTTATCATGTGATCCAGCAATTCCACTCCTAGGCACATACTCAAGAAAAATGAAAACAGAGGTCCACAAAAAAACTTGTGTACAAATGCTCATAGTGGCATCATGCAGAAGAGCCAAAAGGTGGAAACAGCTCAAATGCCCATCAAAGGAGGAAGGGATAAAGAAAATGTGGCGTATCCATAGAAAAGACTATTATTCAGACATAAAGGGGAATAAAGCATCCACATGCTAAGATGTGGATAATCTCAGAAAACATTGTGCTGAATGAAAAAAGTCAGATATAAAAGGCCACATATTGTACTATTCTGTTTACATGAAACGTCCCGAACAGACGAATCCGTAGAGACAGAAATCTGAGTGGTGGTGGCCAGGGAGGGGTTGGGGTTGAGAGGAAATAGAGGGTGACTGCTTAATGGGTCCAGGGTTTCCTTTTGGGGTGATGAAAATGTTTTGGAACTAGATGTTGGTGGTAATCGGATAACACTGCGAATGTATCAAATGCCTCCAAATTGTTTGCTTTTGAATGATTGATTTTGTGTTAAGTGAATCTCACTTCAATAAAAGAAAAAAAAAATGTTCCAGGACTTCTGATCCATCTCTAGTGCCTGCTATTCTGGGGTCCCCAAAGTAGCGTCATTCTCTTGTTTCCTCGTTGGGGAAATAAAGACTCGGAGAGGAAAGAGAAGTGGCCTCTGCTCTCCTATCCAGAGCTAGAGCCGGGGTTCTCTGACTCCGACTCCAGTGCTCATTTTGCCTCGCTCCCTGATGCTTCTCAGGCCTCATGCTGCTCCCAGCCAGCTGCGTCTCCGCCCAAGTTTTCTCTCTCTGAACCTACTTCCCCATCCATCAAACTGGAGGCTCGGGCAAACCATGACATCCACTACGTGATTTATGGCGGTATGCGGATGAGCATTCATTTTTGTTCTCGTAATTATGTTGTTTTACCATGTACTAGAAAAAAAATATAACAATTGGCAAATCAAACCTTTGACACTAGGTTCTAAAGGGGGTTTGTATCTAAATATTTTCTTTTTAAAAAAAATTTTTCACAAATGCTTGTCTTCCTCTAAAAAAAAAAAAGCTACACACAAAAGCTACAGGGTTTGAATATGTCTGTATCCTTTATGGGTGAGGAAAACGCATGTGTGCTGGCCTTAAAATAGATGCTGATTTATTTTTTTAAGTGAGTCAGTTTAGAGGAAAATATTTAAGGAGAATAATCCTTACAGGTGGTGCAATCATGGAAAAATACAGCTAAGAAAGGACGTGACTAAGTGAAGTTTAGGACTTGCCGGGTGGCAGCTGAGACACTCTAGGAGCCGGTGACAATCTCCGGGCTTCCCCTGCCCCTCGCATGGCTATTTAGGGTTTCAGCCTAAAACACACCCGCCGGGATTGGCAATGAGACAGGTGGGACCTTGAGAGACCCTCTCCTGGGGACATTCGGGGACCTTTGTCTCCCAACAGCACCATGCTCCACACTACTGCTGATCAGCACCCTTGGGCTCCATCCCGTTTACTCCCTGGCCCGGTGCCCCCTTGCCTCCCAAGATCCCTACACGGTGACATCACCCTCCAAGGCCAAGCCCTCGGCCAGCCCTGCCCTGCTGAGAAGGGGCTTTGAGGGAAGAACGTAGGTGTAGCCTCTCTGGGAGAAAGTGTCTACACTTAAACCATGCCCAAAAAAAGTCTTTAATTGAAGCCCAGGGGCATACCTCTCTTATGGTGGAATTTGAGGCCGTGTGACAGGTGGCAGGGGGAGACATTTTTGGGCGGCGGTAGACTTGCCAACATCTTCTAAGCACACCCCCAAGGCAGCTGCCGAGTCCCACATTTGGACAGGCATGCCGTGCTTTTTCTGAGTAAATTCATCTCGAGGGTGAACAAGTTCAGCCTGGCTGAGCTGGCTGGAGGCTTCCAGCGCCTTTGAACGTTACCTTGCCACACGCTTTTTCTCCCCAAGTTCAACCAAGCTCTTGATGTAGCAGGAAGAACACAGACTTTGGAGCCAGACAGATCCAAGTTTGAGTTCTGGCTCTCTCGCTTGCCAGCTGTGTGGCCATGGGGGGGTGCCTTCACCTCTCTGGGCCTCAGAATTTTTACCTGCACCACGGGGTGAATAATTCCAGCCTTGCATGGTTCTGATTGCAAATGGCCGTAACATACGTCCATGGCACACGGCACAGCATAGGTGCTGGGTAAGAAAGATATGAATTCTCTTTAAGACATAGCCTGTCCAACTATGGCTTGGGCACTAAAGCCAGACACGGCCCGACAAAATGTAATCTCTGTGTGTACGTGTGTTTGGGGGTGGGGAATGGAAAAATGAATGGATTAGAAAGAGAAAAAAGAATTTCTCCAAATTCATTTTTAGACTTTTGGTTATTGAGCTAGGAGATGTTATTTTTTCCTCCAAAGATGACACTTAAGACCATCCATCGTGCAGGAGAGTAGCGCAGTGCCCACGTCACTGTGCCTCCGGCCACGCCGCCCATCCCTGCTCCCCACCCGTGATCACCAACAGGGGCATTTCTTTGTGCCTCCTTTTCAGGCAGTCTGTAAAGAGCCCGAGTGAGGAGTGAGAAAAAAACGAGGACAGCTCTCAAACAAGCTGTCAGATTTAGCCAAGCAACTGGTCTCCCCATCGCTAATTAAGTTAATCCGGGTGGGTTTTTCTTTTCTTTTCTTGCCTGATGTGTTCCTGCAGAATCAGCAGGAACACCAAGGAGAAATGTTCATGGTAACCCGCCAAGCAGTCGTCCTCTTCAGCTGACAAAATGCATTAACGCCGCGGAAGAGGGACACGTACCCGCCCCCCCTCCCCATGCACACACCACACGGGTCGTAAAAATCCTATTCTGTTTTCAGCTGACCACGCGGCGCATGTGCCAGGGTAAATAGATCTACTTTCTGCGGCTTCAACCCCCCTCCTTCTCCTCTGCCATCTCCACCCTCTTTCCATGTTTGGGGAGTTTTGATCTGTCATAACATTGTGTCTGTTTATCCGAAATATTTCCACTCAAAACGCTTGTTTGTTCAACCAGACTGACATGTTGATATAGCTCCTGACAGCTGAGTGACTCCGATTGAAATAAAATGTAAAGTAAACACATTTGCATACAGTTTATACACAGCCTGGCTCGGAGGAAGCAGAGGAAATAGGGAGATTGAGATCAGAATCTCTTATCTTCCAACGCATCCCCCCACCCACATTTGAGGGGGGGTCCTCCATTTTTTTCCCCCAGGTCTCAGCTCCTGGAATGCCTCTGGAGTTAAAGGATTGGCCCAGCATTGGGGTTTGGAGAAAAACGTTCTTTCTAGTTTCTACCTGGTTTTCTCCCTTCCTCGATGGGTGCGTTTGAAGGCCAGGGTCATTTTTCTTAGGAGATCTGAGCACATTAGCTCGAGTGAATGCAAACAAATGAGCTGCGTGTGTTGGGGCAGATTCCATCCTTCCTTGAGCCCATTTCTGTAAAAGGAGGGAGAAGCCCTAAAACTGATCTCTGGGAACTTTTCCAAAGTCGATCTTCTATGTATACATTCTCAGGTGTTCAGGAACATGATGCTCTGAATGGCTGAGCTGGCCTATCACACTGAGACTTCCCCTCTGTCCCTGGGAAATGGGACTTTATCTGATTCCTCACTCCCTTTCCCTAGTTTCATTTAAAAAAAAAAAAAAAATCATAAGGTAGCACTCGGAAACTCAAAAATAACACCAACACATCTTTTATACCTGAGGCAGACATGACTAATGGAGTGCAGCACTTGTTCTCACCAAGCCTCACACAGCCTCAGAATCCTACTCAACACAGCCATGCCAGGTGCTAACAAATTGATTAGAGTCGGCTTCCAAGATGCAGCCCATTTCCAAACTCTCTCCCAGTGGTTCTCAAAGTAGGGTCCCTGGAGCAATAACAGTGATACTCAGGTCTTTGGTGGGACCCAAGATATGCATTTCTAATAATCCCCCAAGAGGTCCATGCTGCTGGCCCAGGGACCACTTTGAGTAGCTAGGCTGAAAAACGCCTTTATCCTACCCCTTCTCCAAATGCAGCCAACCTCTCAGATGCCCATCTGCACCTTCACTTTTGTTCCTCGCCCTCCATCAGAAAGGCCCCAAACTAGTATGCAACAAACCGAACCTGACTCATCTGCCCACCACATGGGTACATTTCAAGGCGGGCATTTGTACACCCCATAAAGAAAATGAGTATCAAAGCACAGCATTTGCCTAGAGAAACCCAAACGCTGTGAAAGGGCTGAATGATAAATTCAGGCAAATATGTTTGCATACAGCTGACAGGCCCTCGCCAGGACCCAAACTGCCCTCCAGATGAGCAGGGCCACAGTTAGAACTTGCCTCGAGGTTGGCAGAGCTTGGCAGGAGATTGCAGAGCCCGTTCGACTGACACCCTGTCCCGTCTCCAAGGCCCTGCCCTCGTCGGTGGGGCTGGATGGCAGTGAATCATTCTCTCTCTCCTGCCTGTGCCCCCTGGCAGAATGGGCAGCCACTGGCTGGCCTTACAATGACACCACCGGCTGGACATCTCCACTCTAAGGAAGGTGCGTGACGGCAGCCTCAGGTTCCGTGGGCACCACTGGATAAAGAGACGGGGAAGCTAGGTCTACAGAGGCGTCCTGAATTTATTTCATTGTGGAATAAGAGACGCATCAAAGTGGGCTGTGCCTCGTCACACTCCGGGGGCTTTTCCTATCTGTTCCCTGAACCCAAAATGCCTTCCCCACTCTTCTCTACTAGGTGAACTCCCATGTCAAAATCGCCATCTTCCTCATCATCACACCTAGTGTGAATGGAGCCCCTAAAATGTGCAACACACTTGGCTAACAATGTCACCCAAATTGGCTAGCGACATGTCACCAGGTCCTATTGTTAACCCTTTGTAACAGATCGAGAAGCAGAGACTTGGGGAGGGAAGGTGGCTCACCCAAGGCCACGCCACTTGCAAGGGGCAGAGCCGAGATTTGAACCCACGTCAGTTGGACTGAAGGGCCAGTGCTTTTATTACAGCCCTTGAAGTCTCAGTGCAAGCACTCTCTCCTCTAGGAGATCTTCCACTCACCCGCTCCCAAATACATGGGCCCTCTGTGTGTTCCCAGGGCACGCTCCATGTCACCTCTATTGCAGCACCATCTTGCTTTACACCCCAGGGCCTTTGCACGTCCTGTTCCTTCAGCCTGAAATGCTCTTCCCCACAAGTCTCAGGTCTTCACCTCATCCAGGTCTGTATTCATTTCTTATTGCTGCCATAACAAATTACAACAAACTTAGTGGCTTAAAACCATAAAAACTTATCATCTGCATCTCAAGATCCTTTATTCTCCCTATCACAGGGTTTCTATATTGGATCCAAACCAGCATCCTCCTTCTCTCTCTGTCTTCTTTCCCTGCTTTTTGTCTGGAGCACTTGCCATGATCTGGCACGGCCTGGAGCTCTTTGTCTATCTGTTAACGTCCTTCTCCCACACAGAAAGAGAATGTCTCTCATTCACTGCTGACTTCCCAGTATTTAGGGCATTGCAGGCATACAGTAGGTGCTCAATAAAGGCTTTCAGCAGGCATGGTGGCTCACACCTGTAATCTCAGCACTTTGGGAGGCTGAGACAGGAGGATCTCTTGAGCCCAGGAATTCAAGGTTACAGTGAGCTATGATGACACCACTGCACTCCAGCCTGGATAACAGAGCAAGACTCTAACTCTAAAAAAATAATGATGATGATGACGAATAAATAATAAAGGCTTTTGAATCAATGATGATTGCTGTCATCGAGAACTGTCCAGCCTGCTTTCCTCCTTGGGCTGCAGGGACCACAAGGGCAAGGTCCCCATCTGATGGCATGAAAAGGATGGACCCACTCTCTCAGCCCTGCTCTCCTGCACCCACCAGCTCCGAGGGAAAGAAAAATCCAGAAGTCCCTCCACACACTGAAATCCCCACAGCTGAGCAGTGTCCCAACACCCTAGGGGCTCCCAACAGGGGAATTATAAACAGGCAGAAGAAAATGGGGTGTTGGTGATGTCACACCCGCCCGAGCAAGCCCGCCTGGACCAGGCTGTTCCGTGCTGGCCCCAAGTTCCTTCCCAGCCTTGTCAAACAGCCTAGTGATTTAGCAAGAAAGCAGGTTTTTGCCACGTTTATCCACACGTGGACCAGGGCCACGTCCCTTCTTTGTGCCCATGTCCAAGCACATGAGGGGAAAGAAAACTCTTCCAAGAGGGGTGTGTTTTCTTCTGATCCCAGATTCCTATCCACTTGATGCCACCATCCCCCGACTGGGAGTTGAGGCTTGAAAATGTGGTGGGAGAAATGAGGACGAGAAAGAAGAAACTAAACCTGATTATTTTTTTTCTCTGCTCAAAACCTTCCTGCGAGTCCCCTTTTCCTGGCTGTGTCTCTTACTGATTCTGGACAGATTCCAGACTCCAGACTCCAAATTTCTAACTGCGGTGCTACATGGCTTCTATCAAAGAATCAATCGTGTTATTTCATGATCATCCCTTTGTGCGGGATGTTCCTTCGATCCACGATTTCTCCCCTTCGACAGTGTGGGCCATTTTGGGCTGGGTAGTTCCCTGTTGGAGGGGCCGTCCTGCATGCTGTAGGTTGTTTAACAGCATCTCTGGCCTCTACCCGCTACATTTCGGTAGCAGCCCCGATGGTGACAAACCAAACTGTCCCCAGACGTTGCCAAATGTTATTTAGGAGGGCAACATCATCCCTCAGTTGAGAACCACTGCCTTGACCAGAAATGAGCTGACTGCTAACCCACTGGGACAGACACAGGAGCCCTCCCCCAATACGCCACCTGTTCCCTTGCAGATTGAGGCCATGTGACAAGTTCTAGCCACTGTGGGTAGAAATGATGCATCAGTTCTCTTCTCCTGTCATGGTGACCAAGGAGGCCAAGTATTCCATGTGGTCAGGCTACAAAACGGTGGCACTTACATTAGGCTGAGTCCCTGAGTTACTGTCTGGAACAGGGTCCCCACCGACCTGTGACAGACACGCAGGGTTAGCAAAACTAACTTCTGTCGTGTTAAGCTGCTACGGTTTTGAGGTCTGTCTGTTACCACGTCATAACTTAGCCTATCCTGATTAAGACACCTACCATGGAAAAATTCTCCGTCCTTAACCACCAAGAAAAAGTTACTCTCGTCTTCTTCCATGTTCTATATTTTATAAACACTCCTATTGTTATTTTTATCACAAGCTGTGTACGTCTCTCAAGAGTCCTAATCTGTCGACACCCTCATTGTTGACAGTCTTGTGAAAGTAGTACACATATTACCTAGTGAGCTAGTACCATGCAACCCCACTCCACCTGCCCACATCTATTCAAAACAGGAATAGACCTTTGACCCTAGCTGGATCGATCTATTCTTTCTCCCAGAAACCAGAACTTTCTCCCAATCATTGACTAGTTTAACAAAATGTGGTACATCCATACACGTGGTCCATGATTCAATCATAAAAAGAAAATTCTGACACATGGGTGAAACTTAAGGACATCATCCCAAGTGAAATAAGCCAGGCACAAAAGGAGAAACACTGTATGATTCCACTGATATAAGACACTTAGAATAGTCAAATTCACAGAGACAGAGAGTAGTAGAATGATGGCCGCCAGGGTCCAGGGGACAAGGGAATGGGGAGTTATGATTTGATGAGCAAAGAGTTTCAGTTTTGCAAGGTGAAAAAAACTTCCGGAGACGGGTAGTGGTGATGATTGCACAACGTGATGCCACTTAAGGACGCTGAACTGCGTACTTGAAAATAATTAAAATGGGTAAATTTTATGTTCTGTATATTTTACCACAATTTTAAAAGGTAGGGGGAAAAACATACACTCGTGCTCCTCTGAACTTTTAATACCAAATGCCACCATGCCAGTCTCACACCTGCAGATCACCCGATATGCAGAATGGAAGTGTCTTAGTTCAGCGGTCCCCAACATTTTTGGCACCAGGGACCTGTTTCATGGAAGACAAGTTATCCACTGATGCGGCTGGGGGCAGGCGGAGCTTAGGCAGTGATGGGAGGCCAGGCGGACTAGTTACTAGTCCATGGCCCGGGGGATGGAGACAGCAGTCTTAGTTCACTTGGGCTGTCATAACAAAGTACACTAAGTGAGGTGGCTCACAAACAACAGAAATTTATTCCTTATGGTTCTGGAGGCTGGGAAGTCCAACTTCAGGGTGTCAGCATGGTTCAGATCTGGTTCTGGTGAGGATTCTTTTCTGGTGTGCAGACTTCTCACTGTGTCCTTTCATCATGGAAGGGGCAGACAAGCCTTCTCAAACCTCTTTTATAACGGGACTAATCCCATCCAAGAGGGCTCCCCCCTCACTACCTAATCACCTCCCAAAGGCCCTACCATCATGGTATCATCAAGGTCAGTACCATCACGTTGGGGACTAGGTGTCAACGTATGAATGTGGAGGGGACACAGATATTCAGATCGTAGCAGAACAGGAGGCAGTGAAGCGGACCCCCCTCTTCAGCTAGCCCAGTGGACCCAGGTCTTCCAAGAGCTGGGTTCAGCCAAGCCCCAAACACATTCTGCCTGCAGCATCTCATTCCTGCTGTAATGAAATTACATGTGTGTGCTTACAGGGAAAGCGAGCGGGGATGGTTTTGATTTATTTACACTCAGCTCCTTGGGATGCAGTAGAGCAGTTGCTGTTTGATGTCAGAGCCATTCTGCAAAGGACTTTGCGTGAGCCTCATTTTTCTTTGGTAACAAGAAACCAAGGTTAGCTCAGACTAAATTGCCTCGAAAGTCGGAGCAGGGAAGGGGCTCCAAGCATGTAACCTGCTGAGGGAACACATTCTCTCATGCAAGTAGGCATGAAGCTAGGCATTGAGCTTCCCACAAAACTCAGAAACGCAGACTTGTTCTCCAAAATCTCAGGAGCATTGTGGCAAGAAGTAATTTAAGAAGAAATAATAGAGAGGAACGACATTTATCAAGGACTTACAATGATGCCAAGGACTTCACAGACATCCTCTCAGTGAAACTCTATTTTTCTGATGAGGAAACTAGGCTCAGAGAAGCAAGTAGAATGGATTAAGATGTTAAGTAGAGGAGCTAGGCTTGAACCCAGATAGCTCTAATGCCAGCATCTATATTTCTTCAGTTTAACTCCCCATTGTGGTCACTATTGGTGTATAACAAATTGCCCCAGTACTTGTGATATAAAACAGCAACCATTTTATTACATTTGCAAACTCCTTGAGTTGGGAATTTAGAAAAGGTGTAGTGGGTGTTATGCATTGAATTGCATCCCCTGAAAAAGGTCAAAGTCCCAACTCCCAGGACCTCCAATGGTGACCTGATTTGGAAATAGGGTCTTTACAGAGATAATCAAGTTAAAATGAGGTCTTTAAGGGAGGCTCAAATTCAACAGGAAAAGAGGAAATCTGGACATAGGAACAGACACGCACAGAGGGAAGATGACATGAAGAGATACCCAAAAATGTCATGTGAAGATGGGGTGATGCAGCCACAAGCCAAGGAGCACCAAGGATTGCTGGCAACCACCAAAAGGTGGGAAAAGGCAGGAAAGGATTCTCCTCTTACAAGTTTCAGAGGAGTGGGCTGGGCGTGGTGGCTCACGCCTGTAATCCTAACACTCTGGGAGGCGAAGGCAGGAGGATCACTTGAGGTCAGGAGTTTGAGACCAGCCTGAGCAAGAGCGAGACCCCATCTCTACCAAAAACAGAAAAAATTAGCATCTACCAAAAATAGAAAAAATTAGGTGGGCATGATGCTGTGCACCTATAGTCCCAGCTACTCGGGAGGTTGAGGCAGGAGGATCCCTTGAGCCCAGGAGTTGGAGGTTGCAGTGAGCTGTGATGACGCCACGGCATTCTACCCTGAGCAACACAGTAAGACTCTGTCTCAATAAAAAAAAAAAAAAAGTTTCAAGTTTCAGAGGGGGCATGGCCCTGCCAAAAACTTGATTTTGGACTTCCAGCTTCCAAAACAGCGAAAAAAATTAATTTCTGTTTTTTTTAAAAGGCACCCAGTCCGTGGCAGTTTGTTGGGACAGGCCTAGGAAACTGTTTGCTAACTGGAGCAGAGTCAATGCAAACTTTGTTGGATGTTAGGGTACCAGGTCTTTGCATTCCCCTCAAGCAGTCCCAATTTTCTTCCACCTGCTTTGCAGGTTGGGTTTCCGCCCACGGTTTTGCTTGAAGAGGGGTTCTCATAGCACTTCCATATTACAAGAGAGTGGATGGAATCTGAGATCCAAGGAGGAGTAGGGTTTGCTCAAGGTCATCCAATGACTCAGCAGCCGCCTTGGGGCGAGAAAGCAAGTGTTCCGGCTGCCCATCCTGTTTCTCTTTCTCACGAGTCATCCTTTGGGGCGAAGGTCCACGCGGCATGAAGTCTCGCGGATGTTTGCCGGAGCTACTTTGTGTGACTCCACTGCCAAAGCCTATTTTCCCCAGCTGGGCCCCTGTGCATGGCTGTTCTGAGAGTAAGAGATGGTACCCTCATTGCATCAAGCACCCAGGCTCCAAGGCCAGCCAAGCACGAGGACTGCGCCGCCCCTCCCGACGGTGGCCTTAGGGAATGCCCTCTCGGTGGGCGGAGCCGGCAGCGCAGACCCAGGGCACAGGGTTAGCCCTGATAACCCGAGATCAAAGCAGCCCGTCAGCAATGTCAGCTGAGAGGCAGCCAAGACAAGCGACGCGGGCAGCTTTATCTCCCCGCTGGCCCGAGAGCTGGGGCGGGGAGCGCACCACGGTTCCCGGAAACTATTTCTGGACAGGCTGGAGGGAGCTTCTGGTGCCACTGCCCATTCCAGGCTGGCTCGGGGGCGTCTCTTCCTCTCTCCTGCACCCCGAGTGGTCTCCTCTCGCAGGGGCACCTTGTGGATTTTCTGCTCTTTCAGCCATAATTTTCCATGTTCATATAGACACGTGCATACACGCACGCGCGCGCGCGCGCACACCTGCCCGGGTTACAATCTCCAAACTCTTTTCAAAGAGAATCCAGAGACAGCTGCCAATTAAAACAATAAAAACTCCTTGCCTTCCTTTCAGTTATTCCGAGCTCCGGGACCGTTTCCACCAGCTGATGCCTGGGATTTTTTTTTTTTTTTTCTTTTTTTCTGCAAGGTGTTGACCCCTTCGTTTGCAGCTGGAAGAAACAGCCACTGTTCCTCTCCAGCTGTGGCCTCTTCCTCAGCTGGGCAGCTCACAGCTGGCCGGCTTTCCTAGCCTAGTTATTTCAGCACCTTTGAAAAGGCAAGTAGGGGTAGTATGGGGGGAGGTTGGAGGACTTACCCTTTCAGTGTATTATCCGAGAGATTCTAGAATCTTCCCCACACCAAAAGTTTGAATTTCCCTCTTTACTCTCCAACTCACACATGGCCTCTAGACCGTATGTCCAGAGAGGCTGCAGGAAGCGAGGGGAGGGGACATCAATGCATCTGCTACTCTCTGCGTTAAGCACCGTAGGCTTCAGAATTTCATCGGAAGATGGTTCAGGGAGCCACACTGTTGCCCAGGAACTAAGAGAAGGAAAGGAGCATTTATTGAGCCCCTGCTGTGTGCTGTGCATTCCCACCTCCTAAGTGCATTGGGAGATGTCACCGAGAGGCTGGGGGCATGCACAGGGCCTGGCACATAATAAGGACTCGATACACTGCAGATACGTTCCTCTCTTTTAATCACCATTGTAACACTCTGCGATGGACATCCCCAAAATGAGGCCCAGGTGGTCCAGTGGCAACCACCTAAACACAGCCCAGAAATGTTCTGCCAGCCAGGAAGCAAGGCGGTTGACTGGGAGGCCAAAGCAGGAGGATCACTTGAGGCCAGGAGCTCAAGACTGGTCTGAGCAACATAGCAAGACCCCATCTCTACAAAAAAATACAAAAATTAGCCAGGTGTGGTGGCATGTGCCTATAGTCCCAGTCTTGGGAGGCTGAAGACAGAGGATCACTTAAACCCAAGAGTTTGAGGTTGCAATGAGCTACGAAAACACCGCTGCATTCTAGCCCAGGCAACAGAGTGAGATCCTGTCGAAAGAAAGAAAGAGACAGGAAGAAAGGAAGGAAGGAAGGAAAGAAGGAAGGAGGGAAACGAAACTTAAGAAACTCAAACAAAGATAATGTATGAAACTTGTGTACATCCTGACTTAAACAAACCAACCATAAATATATATACAAACATAACAGGCAAGATTTGAGCAGTGACTGGATATTTGATGATCTTAGAGAAATATGATTAATTTTAAATATGATCATGGTAATGTACATTGTTCTGGAAAAAAATGTCTTTATGTTTAGATCTAAATACTGAAGTATTTGTGGATAAAATGATATAACACCTTGGAATTGGCTTCCAAAGAATCTAGCAGAAGGAGAAAAAACATTGGTTGAGGTATAAATATAGCAAAATTGGCTCTGATAAACAACTACAGAAGCTGGATGGAGGCATAGGGAGGGTCATTCTGGAAAAAATAACCATTAAAAAACACATAAAATTCTGTGTCTAGATGCTCTTTTTTTTTTTCCTTTTGCCTTAGGCAAAATCATGGCATTGAGACGCAAGGTGACAAGTTGGTGCTTCAGTGGAATGATTAAAATAAATCTGTCAACAGCAGGAGGGAGTTCTTTGTCTCTTGAGTAACTTTTGATAATAAGACCCAGAAAAAAGTATTTATTTACCTTAAATATTATGTTAACTGATATGCAAATATTTATAGTAGATGCCCACTAGATACGTCCTGCTGGCTCATGGTGGCATAGCACCATAATTCACTGCACGGATCTGGGTCCTACATGTCTGGCTTTGAAGCCTGCCTCCACCACTGCCCAGACCTTGGGCCAATACTGCTCTATCACTGAGCAACAGTTTCCTCGTCCGTAAAATGGATAGAAATGAATGTCAGCTCACAGATAAATAAACATCAAAAAAATGCAAACCTAATAGGACATCTGTCACCGAGAAGGTAATAAGTACAGTAGACATTGTTCCTTTGAAAAAATCTTAGTTCTCAATACCCATAAATATCCTAATTCCTGTCTTCCAGAAGGGCTTCTTTTATCTTTCTCCATCTTCTTCTTCATTTATTTGTTGCATTGCCTTTTTTCTTGCGTAGATGGAATAAACACACACGCACACACACACACACACACACAGAGTCCAGTCCAACTAATGACATTTACATAAAATAGAGGAGGGGCAGAGATCTGTGTCATCTATATTTAACTGTGAGCAACCAGAGGCCAGCGTAGCGAAAAACACACAAAAGGCTTGAAGGAGGAAAGAGGATATTAAAATTATAATTTTCCCAATCACATCGAGATATCTCTTTCAGTCCTGATGACAGAACACATAGCACATCTGTCGAAAACTGTGCTGCATCTCCAAGCAAAAGACAAATAAATTGCATTTCTGTTCAGTGACAGCGTGGGCTGAGGGTGCTGTCAGGTTTGTTCTCTTTTTTTTTTTTTCTTCAAGGCATTTTTCGGTAGCTGTCTTTGTGGTATTTGCTCCTGTTCTTCCCTTTTGTTCTTCCTCCTTCCGCAAGGGTTGGATCAGGCCTCAATCTTTGGGTACCAGAAAGGCCACTGCAAAGCTTCCAGTGGCCCCACACAGGCTCTGGCACGCAGAAGAAAGACTATTCATCGGGCTCCAGCCTGAGGCCGGTTTCTCCAGAAGAGTCCATTGCCCTTCCTTTTCCAAGTGGCCAGTGCTGGAAGCCAAGGTGTATTAGGCAAAGGAAGACTGTCACTGGGTGTCCTAAGTGGTATGTGGTCAAACTGACATTGGCCGGGGGTTGGCAAAGGACTGATAAAATCTATGGCCAGTGGGTGAGAGGATGACACAGTTGTAGGGATATATTTGGGCACTTTCTCATGTCTCAAAAGCCTAGCTTGGAAGCCCAACTCATGATGACTTCTAGTTATGAGCTGGTTCCTTGAATATCCACTGATATCAGTGGAACTTCTCATGGAAGATCACCATCCCCAGGAGTTTCTTGGCTGGATTTATTGATGGAACTCCTCCATGGGGGTGGGCTCCTGGCTCATTTACCCACACACCTTCCAGGGCACTGCTAGGGCAGTAGCTTCAGAGAGAGAAAAGAGAGCCAAGCCTGGAGATATAATTAACACACCTAAATCTCACCCCTTAACAGGCACAGAGATCTTGGCAAAGCCCAAAGCAGTGTGCCCAAAATGGATGGAGCATTCAGGAGTGGAAAATCTGAAGCCAGGTCAGAAGAATTTGGATCAATTAGACTCAACGAAGAGGAACTCTTTAAAAACTACTTTCCATGGCAGTGGCAAGAGATGAGCTTGGGTAAGGAGACTCGGGCCAGATATCGGAGGACTTGGACATAATCCTGTACATACCTGGGAGGCACTGAAGGGCTTTGAGCAGCAGAGTGATGATTGGATTTGAGGATCAGAGGATCACTCAGGCTGCAGGGTGGAGAATGGATGTGGGGCCACAAGAGTAGAGATAGCAGACCAGTTAGAAGCCTTCTGTGGAAATCCAGGTAAGAGAGAGAGGTGGTCTCAGCCAGGACAGTGGGTAAAGAATGAAGACAAGTCAACAGCTCCAAGATCTATTCAAGAAATAGAATTAGAAAGACAGTTTTCAGGCCAGGGGCGGTGGCGGCCCTCACTATAATCCTAGCACTTTGAGAGGCCAAGGAGGGAGGATTGTTGAGCCCAGGAGTTGGAGACCAACCTGAGCAAGAACGAGACCTGTCTCTACAAAAGACAGAAAAGTTAGCTAGGAGTAGTGGCACACACGCATAGTCTCAGCTACTCGGGAGGCTGAGGCAGGAGGATCGCCTGAGCCCAGGAGTTTGAGGTTGCTGTGAGCTAGGCTGATGCCACTGCACTCTAGCCCAGGTGACAGAGTGAGACTCTGTCTCAAAAAACAAAAACAAAAAAAACATGAGCTGTTATTACTAGAACTTTCCATCTAACCCACCCTAACTTCAGCCCTCTTGATCACTGGCTACCTAGAGCATTTAATCTCTCAGTTGGAATTTCCCATTTGAGGCAGCAACTTGAGGAATGTCTGTTATTCATCTCCCAACAGGATACCTTAACAGATAGCATCTATTCACAAGGTGCCTCTTTGCAAATGTGTAGCTAAGGAGATTTAACCAAAGTGACCAACGTGTTGAATATAAAAGGAATATAAAAGGAATGAAGGACTGGGTTATCTCCAGGGGAAGGGAGTTTCCCAAGACCTGCAGATCTTTGTTAACTGAGATAATGTACATAAAGAGCTTAGTGCCATGGTCAAAACAAAGCTACCACCATATTATCTCTTGCCTGAAATATGTTCAGGCAAAAAACTCCCTGCTAGTTTTTTGCATCTGTCTTTTTGATCAAGAGTTTATTCTTCAATCCAGAGCCAGACGGTCTTTTTAAAATATAAGGCAGTGATTTTGATCATTCCACAATGTATACATGTACAGAAACATCACATTGTATCCCATAAATATATACAATGATTACTTGTCAATTAATAATTTTCTTAAAATGTAAGGCCAACAAAAATTAGAAACAGCCCTAGTGTCTATCAGCAAGAGAAAGGTTAAACGAACTACAGTATATCCACACAAAGAAATATCACTCCACAATAAAAAAGAAACTATCGAAATAAGTTATAGCATAGATGAATCTCAAACTATGCAAGTAAAAGAAGACATTATACACAAGACTGTATCCTGTATGATTCTACTTATGTAAAGTTTGGAAGAGCCAAACTAACATATGGTGGGGAAAAAAATCAACAGTGGTTGCTTGGGGGTAGGACGTGATAATATTATCTGTCTTGATAAAAGAGTGTGGGATGCAGAGGTGTGTGTGTTTGCAAATATTTAGGGAATGATACACCTAAGATTTGTGCATTTCACTGTATGTAAATTTTCTCTTAGAAAAATATAAACAGATCTTAAACTCTAGTTAGTGATAAGCCTGCTGAAGTGTTTGGGGATGAGGTCACTGATACTGTAACTTACTTTGAAATGCTACAAAACAAAAGAAGAATTGATACATAGGTGGGTAGATGTTTGATAAACCAAATTAAAGCAAATATAACAAGATGTTAAGTGTAGAATCCACTTTGTGGGTATGAGGGTGTTCACTATATAATTTTCCAACTTTTCTATATGCTTGAAATTTTTAATAATAAAATCTTTGCGGGGGATGGTAAGGGAGATACGTTACCTCTTGTTTAAAGTAACTTCCCCTTTTATTTGGATGTAAAACTAAGGCTTTAAACAACTCACAAATTCTTCCTGATATGGGTCCTTCCTCATCCGCAAGCAAGGATCTGGCCTCTTCTCTTACCGGCATTTGAATATGTCCTTTGCTTTTCTTTTCTTTCATATTTTTTTTATTTCTGCATATTATGGGGGTACAAATGTTTAGGTTATGTATATTGCCCTTGCCCCACCAGAGTCAGAGCTTCAAGCATGTCCATCGCCCAGACGGTGCACACCGCACACATTAGGTGTGTGTATACCCATCCCCTCTCGCCCCTCCCATCTGCCCGACACCCCCAATGAACGTTATTACTATATGTGCACTTAAGTGTTGATCAGTTAAAACCAAATTGCTGGTGAGTACATGTGGTGCTTGTTTTTCCATTCTTGTGCTACTTCACTTAGTAGAATGGGTTCCAGCTCTATCCAGGATAATACAAGCGGTGCTAGATCACCATTGTTTTTTGCGGTTGAGTAGAAGAACTCCATGGCATACATATACCACATTTTATTAATCCACTCATATATTGATGGACACTTGGGTTGTTTCCACATCTTTGCAATTGTGTATTGTGCTGCTATAAACATTCGAGTGCAGATGTCTTTTTATAGAATGAATATGTCCTTTTCAATGGCTCTCAACCAATTATTTCCAGCCATGGTGGCCTCCTTGCTCCTCTTCCAACACACTGAGCCCATTCTGGCGTCAGGGCCTTTGCACTTGCTGTGCCCTCTGCCTGGAACACGGTGCCCCTAGCCCTCCTTGAGTCTGATTCCCTGACTTCTTCAGATCTCTGCTCCCACGTCACCTCCTGACTACATACAATAACACTCCCATCCTCCCATCCACCCCATTCCCTTGCCTGCTCCCCAAGTGCCATGTTTTTATCACCCCAAAATAATATTAATGTATTTATTGTCTATATCCCCTCGTTGCAATGTAGGGGCTTTACTTTGTCCTTTGTGGCATGCCAGTACCCAGAATGGCATCTGAAGGTGACAGCACTCAATAAATACTTGTTTGATAAATACAGAAATGAATGACTCTGATGCTGCCATCACCGATAGTAAAAGCAGATCCTAGCTGAAGACTTGGTAAGTACTTGGCACTGGCTAAGCCATTGTCTTCCATTATCTCATTGAATCCTCTCAACAAACCTATTGCTATTTTTACAATTGAGAAAGAGTTAGAAAAATTCTATAACTTAGGAAGATGAAGTGACTTATATCCAAAAACAAGTGTGGGAGGCCAGGGGCAGTGGGTCACACTGTAATCCCAGCAGTTTGGGAGGACAAGGCAGGAGGATCACTTGAGGCCAGGAGTTTGAAACCAGCCTGGGCAACATAGCAAGATTCCATCTCTTAAAAAAATTTAAAAATTAGCCAGGCATGGTAGTGCACACCTGCCGTCTCATCTACTCTGGAGGCTGAGGCAGGAGGATCACTTGAGCCCAAAAGTTCGAGAGGCTGCTATGAGCTATGATCATGCCACTGCATTCCAGCCTGGGTGACAGAATGACAACTTTTTTCAAAAAACAAAAACAAAAAACAAATATCAGGGCTGGGAGAGTCCAACCCAGTTCTTTTGGCTCCAAATCCCAAAATCTTCCCACCTTGCCACAGGGCAGGAGGGTCTCCTTCTTCTGGAAGGAGATGAATATGTCAGGTGTCACCAGCATGCCCTAACTGCAGACAGGTGCCAGTAGATTTGGGTGCATAAGACTCCCAATCATCAAACTTCCTATGACACCTGGTGTCCTCTGTCCCCAGTCTGCAAAGGTCCAATGGGCTGACCAGTATTACCGGGCTTCCAACTTGATCAGCTCTTCCATTTGTGGGCCCAGGCTAACACATTGCAAAGACAACCTTAAACACCTTGTCAAACATCTTTTTGTGTTCACCCCTTAAACACAGCCTGTATCTATTTACCTTCACAAAAGCACTTTTTTAGTGAACATGTATCACCCTTCTCATCTGGGACCATGAATCCACAGAGTACAAGATCCACAGAAGTGCTCAAAAATACTAGTTTTCTCTGTGCTTAACTAGTCCGCATCTGACTATCAGATTCAACATATGAAAAAATGTCAAGAACATCTGCAATGATTCATAGGTGACCGGAAAGCGATTCATGGGCAATAGAGAAGCGAGGGACACTTCGATTGATGTCACATATATGTCAAGCACCGAATGTGGCAGATGTTGTACTGGGCCTTAGGTGAGGAGTGTACCACGTTCCCTGAACTGGCAGAGCTCAGCCACCTACTTTCGTGGTCTTGGCCAAGTTACCTGAACACTCTGAACCTCAGTTGCTCCACCAGAGATAATTACAGCAGAGATGATCCCACTTCTCTTGGAAAAATGCTATTATTGTGGCGAACACAGGAGACCACGTGTGTCAAAGGGTCTGATGCAATGGCCAGGACACGGAAATCCATGAAAAAGATGCTAGTTCCATGTCCACTTTCCCTGTCCTGCTCCCTCACACCTCAAGGACACCCTGAAACATACTTGGATCATTCTGAGTTCTAGGCAGTGTCGACCTAAACAACGAACAGAGAGAGGCTCCCTGCAAGAAGAGATATTTATTTGGGAGCAGAGCATTGCAATGGGAATATACATGCCGTAGTAAACTGTGCGTATTCAGGAAGGTAAAAAGGAAGACAATGTTTTTTAAAGGAAAAAACGAGGAGGGTTGCATAATTGTTTTGAAATAGCTATCCTTGGCTACAGAGATGAATAACAAGGGTGACGCCAGTCTGAGGTTGGACAGGCAATTTTGGGGCAGATGTCCTTGCGGATTTATTTATTTATTTATTTATTTATTGTCAGGTTGCAATGGCCTTTGTGCAAGGTTGTGCTTTTTGCAGTCTTTTGTAATAGATTTTGTTACCAGGCATACGATTCCTAAGAACCTTCTCTTCCTTTTCCAGGGGTCTCTATTTGTCAGGGTTTTCCTAACATGAGTGATTCCATTTTGAATCTGACAACTCTCACGGCAAACCGGGCTAAGTGCTTTGAGTAAGGAACTGACCAGGGGCTACATACTTCTATACCCGGTGTGATACTTGCAAGGGAGGTATCTTCGTCTGCACATTACAGACGGGAAAACTAAAGTTTGGAGAAAATAAGTAACTTAACCAAGATAACATGGTTTTTAAGTTGTAGAAGCCTCCTGGCTCTTGTCTTGTCCATCTCATGGTACAGAGAGATGAATGCCAACTAAAGAAATCCAGAAAGGCTCCCTGGAGGAGATGGCGATTTCAAGAGTCTGTTATCCTGGCTTGAACACCTGTTTTCCCTAATACCGAACTCACTCGTCAACCCCCTAGGAAGCTACATCTTGAATTCTATAACCCAGAGCTTTGGCCACTTTCTTTCTGGTTTTGGATTTAGCCAACGTAGGCATCAGCAAAGAGTCTTCTTTTCTGAACACAAGTTAAATATTCAGCTCCACAAGGGCCTCCACCCAGCACCACCCACCCTCTATCCCCCACGCTCCCATATCTATTTTTTGAGAACTTTTTTGTTTTTTGATTTTTTTTTTTTTGGTTTTTTGAGACAGAGTCTCACTCTATTGCCTGGGCTAGAGTGCCGTGGCGTCAGCCTAGCTCACAGCAACCTCACACTCCTGGGCTCAAGCGATCCTCCTGTCTCAGCCTCCCAAGTAGCTGGGACTATAGGCATGCGCCACCATGCCCGGCTAATTTTTTCTATTTTAAGTAGAGACGGGGTCTCACTCTTGCTCAGGCTGGTCTCGAATGCCTGAGCTCAAGTGATCCTCCCACTTTGGCCTCGCAGAGTGCCAATTTTACAGGCATGAGCCACCGCGCCCAGCCCATGCTCTGTATCTAAAGAGATTTGAAAAATAAAGAGCCTGCTCGAAGACTCTTTGCGAACTCCCTTCCACTGGTTAGATATATCAGACCTACTTCTGGTACTTGGTGACACAATTTTTTAAAAAAAGGGTTGGTGGGGACCAACAAATACAAAGATGTCCTCAGGATGGAGAAACCACCATGCTACCCTTTATGATACGTGTGTTCTGATTATTTACAATTACTTGTTTGTTCGGGAGGGATTTCTTCTCTTCCTTCCACATCTCCTAGCTGTGTATATGGTAAAAAGGATGGGCTGCGTATGTAGGATTTTTTTTTTTTCCCTCTGCTGTGTTTATCTACCCAAGAAAGTATTTTAAGTACTTTGTTTCCATTATGCTATTCTGGGCCCATTACTTGGTAGAGTGATTAAAGATTGCTTTTGGCAAGAGAAGAGAAGACAATGTGTTTGTTACTTCCATGACTGTTAGCCTTTCCCAGGCAGCCTTCAAAGGGAAAAACATAAACACATGGCATACGAAATACATATTGGCTTCATCGTGGGAGCCCTGGAGAGTGTCTGGCCTTTCACCTTAGCCTGGAATCGAGTAACTAGGACAGGAGGCATGACAAGGGGTCTTTCTAGGGCATCTTGGAGACCAAGCACCTTGCTGGGCTCTTCTTTGTTCCTCTTTGCTTGTGTACCCACCCATCCTTTCTCTTGCCTGGGCACTTCCCTGCCTTTCTGCCAATATTTGGATACAGTCCTGGACAAGACACATGAGCTCTCTATATTTGTGGAGGTTGAAGTCTAGTATGGTGCACAAACATTAATGAACAGGTATGTGTCCAACAGGTGATAAACTGCATGATGGAGAAGGGGGGGTGCAGAATGGGGGTGGGAGGAGGAGCCTGGATTTTTCTTGTGGTCAGGGAAGACTTCCTTGGAAGTGCAAATATGAAAGATACACAGCAGCTGGGTGGGAAGCGCTCTTCCCGACCTAGGGAACCGGCCCCCAAGCAAAGCCAGCAAAGAGAGGAGAGAACTTGACTTTTCAAAGGGAAAGAAGGCAGGGTGGTGGGAACCCTGGGTACAAGGCAAGGTAGGTAGAGATAGAAGCAGGGAGTCAGAGAGGTCGGGGAGCCCCCAGTATGACCACATAGTAAGTGAGAAATAATAATTAGTTAAAATAGAAATAGAAGGAGGAATCTATTCATTGTGGAATAGAAAGAAACGATCAATTCCTGCTCTCTTATCTTATTGGCTGAGTAACCCTTGGGCAAGATTTATTTTTATTTTTGAGACAAACTCTCACTTGTCAGCTGGGCTAGAGTGCAGTGTCATCATCATAGCTCTCTGGAACCTCAAACTCCCATGCACCAGCGATCCTCCTGCCTCAGCCTCCCGAGTAGCGGGGACTACAGGTGCGCACCACCACACGTGACTAATTTTTGTAGAGACAGGAGTCTCACTATGTTGCTCAGGCTGGTTTCCAATTCCTGGCCTCAAGCAATCCTCCCACCTCCGCCTCCCAAAGTGCCAAGACTGCAGGTACAAGCCACCACGCCCAGCCAGGTGGGTTTCCATGAGTCCTACCCCACAGAGCCTAGGGCTATGGCACGTAGTTGGGAGTGGTAGCTTCCTTCTTTCTTCCCAATTATCTTGGATGAGTTTGACTTTTCTCCTATCATTTTGCATCTTAGGAGACCTGCATGAAGCCACAAAACCCCATCCTCATATCTGTGGACATGCTTGCTTGCTTATTGAATGAATGAATGCTCAAGACCTGTCAGTCTCTCTAGCCTGGGGACCTACCTCCTTGCAAGGTTGTTGCAATCCCTCATCCTTCATCATCAAGTTAGATAGAGTTTCTTTGAGGCCAGCAGCCCATCCCTCGCCAGGATCGTGGGGACATTAGCATCTCCCTGGCCTATCTCCCAGACTATTGTGACAAGCAGATGAGATAAAGGGCGTGTGTGAAGCTCACAAGCCAACGATTCCTGTTTCCCTCCCAGAGCTGGGGAAGAAATCCTCTTGGGTCTAGATAAAGTTACAAATGTCACAAATGCACTTCCCCTGAATAGTGCTGGCCTTCCCATCAAGGTCCTCTTGGATTCCAAGTGGCACCTGCAAGTTCGGGCATGTCCAGGGTGCTTAACGTGTCTGGGAGTCCCTCTCTTCTGGAGCCAAGTGGGCAGCTTCAGAAACTCCAACTGCACGCATGTAATGACGGCACCGGCTGGTGCGACCCACGCACTTCCTTTGCTCCAAGATCTCTTGAGTGCCAGTGCCATGCTGGTTTCTTCCACGTGCCTCTCTTCATTCCATAGACCCCACAATCCCCTGAGAGAGGGAGTAGCCTTCCCATTTTTAAGGAGATCAACCGAGAGATTTAGTGACTTGCCCAAAGCCTCCGTCTTGACCTGGAGGAGCAGAACTCCTAGTTCTTTACTCTTCAGTGCTGTCTGGGTAATCATTAACTCCCCGTCCTCCTTCCCCAAAGTTAGATTACCTGGGACCCAGGTAAAGCACTCTGAAAATGCTCAGGTCAGATGGGAGCCTCGAGGCGGCGTCTTCTGTTCTGAATGCTGGATTTGGATTTCTGGAGACTCCAAGCTAGCTACAATTCGCTGATGTCTTCCTTCACTCCAGCCCCTCTTGCGACCCCAACTCCTCTGCTAATGTCACCATCTCTCTAGAAGGTATAGTCACAAGCATAAGAATCATAAGTGGCAGCATTTATTAAGCGCCTGCTTAATGCTAGGCACTGAGCTAAGTGACATGTATCTCCTCATTTAATGAAGTTAGGAGTCGTACAAAGTGGCTGTTAGTATCATCACCCCCATTTCACAGATGGGGAAACTGAGGCTCAAAGGGGGAAAAGTCTTCAATAAAGGTCCCAAGTGAGTATGTGGCAGAGCCAAACCTAAAAATTCAGTCTGCTGACCCCAGGCTCTCAACTACCCACACACGGCCTGATTTTCTGCTTCCTCACTTGGACAAGAGTCTTTTCTCAAAAAGACTGCATCAAGCCAGACACAGTGGCACGTGCCTGTGGTCCCAGCTACTCAGGAGGCTGAGGCAGGAGGATCACTCAAGCCCAGGAGTTCAAGGCTGTAGTGTGTCATGATCATGCTTGTGAATAGCCGCTGCACTCCATCCTGAGCAAGGTAGCAAGACCCCATCTCTAAAAAAAAAATTAAAGAAAGAAAGACTGCACCAATGTCCGATAAAATCCTGCTCTTCTAAACCCTGCAGACACTAGCCCGGGCTTGCATGGTCCCCTCCACCTCCACCCCCACCCCCCAGGCCTCAGTTTCCCTGTCTGTGTCAACTGCACCCAACACAAAGGCAGCCCCTTGCCCCCAGCCCCATCCCTGACCTACATGCTTCTCAGCACCTTCCTCCCTGTGCATGCAAAATGGGTGAGAGTCCCAGTGAATTCACTGTTTCTCTCCCTGACGTCAGAGCAGGGAGGAAAATGTTGGAAGTCACAGCTGGGCCCCTTTCAGCCCCACAATGACACACTCTGGCCCCAACCTGGCCTTTTCCTGCCTAGGATTCTCCATCATTTGACTAGCAGCAGAGCCCAGATGCCTGAGGTTGTGATCAGAGTCACGCCTTAATGGGCTTTAGCCCCACCTGGACTGTGAGCTTCAAGGAGGGATAGAACTACATCTTTCGTCCAAGTTGTCCTTTGGACAACTACTCCAGATGCATTACTCGAAGGCTTCTTCGTTTGTGAAGGAGCAATCCAACACACACCCTCAGGCCCATGCCCATGGTTCTAACACCCCAGAACTCTGGAAAATGGTAGTTATCTCCATAATTAATTTTTTTTGTTTGTTTGGAGGGCTTTGTTTCTTGCGTGTTTATTTGAGACAGAGGGAAATGTCCAGGCTGGAATGCTGTAGACTGATCACAGCTCACTGCAGCCTCCAACTCCTGGGCTCAAGTGATCCTCCTGCCTCAGCCTCCCGAGTAGCTGGGACTACAGACACGTGCCACCATCCGTGCTCAACTAATTATTTTTTTCCTAGAGATGAATTTTTTTTTTTT
>CAUYPO010018674.1:0-25062 GCA_963574435.1 Cheirogaleus major
GGCTAGGACTGGGCCCCACATTCGAAGGAAACCAGGCGAGACCCACTCACTGGGCAGGTGAGTCAACAGCTGCTGCCCCGACCTGGCAGGAGAACATCCTCCAGAAGGTGGTGATGACGGCCTTCGCAGACCGCACCGTGGTCACCATCGCGGTAAGGGGTCCATTGCTGGGGTGCAGGGGACACCCAGAGAGAGGGCTCATCTGGTTCCAGTAATCAAGAAAGGCCCCTGGTGCTGCAGGAGGGATGCCCTATGGGGCAAGGAGTCTGGAGGGCTTGCAGGGAGCCTGGGTTGCAGGAATTGGGGTGGGGGGGGATTTGTACCTGCACTTCCCTCAGACCTCCCCTCCCCTCCTCTCTTTCTCCAGGCTCCATGGTCTGCCCCATCCCAAGGCCCTGTGAGCTAGGCTAGGGTGACTTCTCCGTAGGAGGTGGGGAGAGGGTCTCTGAGTCTTGAAGCCTGGAGGTGGGGCAGAGGTGGGACTTGGAGAGGGAAGAAGGGTTGTATTAGTGGATGGAGGGTTTGGAGTCACAGCCACCCCAGGAAGGGCAGTCACCACAGAGACAGGACATTGTGGCCACATGTCACCTCCTCCTCCAAGCTGCAGGAGGGATGCCCTCAGCTGCCAGCCCCTTCCCTTCCCACCACCCTGACTAGCCCTCCCGCTCCCCAGCATCGAGTGCACACCATCCTGAGTGCTGACCTGGTGATTGTCCTCAAGCGCGGTGCCATCCTCGAGTTCGACAAGCCAGAGACGCTGCTCAGCCAGAAGGACAGCGTCTTCGCCTCCTTTGTCCGTGCAGACAAGTAACCCACCAGAGCCCAAGTGCCATCCCATACGCTCACTCTGCCCTACCCCCCTGCCTGGGTTTTGTAACTGTAAATCACCTGTAAATAAAGAGATTGATTATTTCCTATGGGAGGCCCTGAGTCTGGGGACAGCAGCTGGCAGTGAACAATGGGTGCTGTAGAGCCAGCCCATCCTTGGCATCAGGCAGACCTGTGAGCGTGGTCTGCGTATGTTTCCTCATCTGTGAATAGGGGGCTGTATTAGTCAGCTCAGGCTGCCACAACAGAATAGCACAGACTGGGTGGCTTTAACAACAGAAGTTTATTTCTCACGGTTCTGGAGGCTGAAGTCCAAGATCAAGGTGCTGCAGATTTGGTTTCTCCTGAAGCCTCTCCTTGGCTTGCAGACAGCCACTTTCACGCTGTGTCCTCACATGGCCCTTCCTTTGTGCACATGCATTCCTGGGATCTGTCTGTCTCTCTTCTTATAAGAACACCAGTCATATTGGATTAGGGCCCCATCCCTATGACCTCACTGAACCTTGTCTCCTCACAGGCTCTATCTCCAAATATGGTTACATTGGGGGTTAGGACTTCAACCTGTGAGTCTGGGGGGACACACTTCAGTCCATAGCAAGAATTTCCATCATGACCTCATCAGATAGGGTAACAGATTTCCATATAGCTTGGTCCCCTTTCTTCTCACTTTCACTCTTGGATTAAAATTGTGGGGCCTGGGTACCCTGGATTAGCACTATTTTCATTGCAAATGACAGGAACCCAACTCATAGTGGCTTAAACAAAAACTTGAATTTATTGTAGTATGTGACTGAAAAGGCCAGGAGCTGTACTGATTCAGGCATGGCCAGATCCAGGTGTTTGACATCAGGGATGTGTCTCCATTTCTGGAATCCATGTTCCTCTCCGTCGCGGATGACAGATGGCTACTAGCAGCTCCAGCTTACATCCCCTCCAGGGAAACCCAAGAGGAAAAAAAGATACTCTTTCCCAATAATTCCAGCAAAAATCTTGGGAGCAAATCTCAAAGGACAAACTTGGGTCACATCTTCATCCCCACCCAATCACAGTGGTCAGAAAACTAGAATACACTGACGGGCTAGGACTGGATCACATGTCCCCATCTCTGTCCCCTAAACAGGGGCATTCAGAAGTGGGGGAAGGATGTCCTTCAGAGGGTAAGCACAATGCTCGTACCACAAGTTAGTCAGCCATGGCTGGGAGATGCTGGGGCCCAGATGCAGGGAGACCAAAACAACTGTCCTGATGTTGTCTGTATCACAAAACAAGAGTGCACACCTGCACTCAGCCAAGAAATGGCAGGTGCTCACGTACATCTCTCTCTTTCTCTTTTTTTTTTTTTGTAGAGACAGGGTGTCACTATGTTGCCCAGGCTGGTCTCAGACTCCTGGGCTCAAGCTATCCTCCTGCCTCAGCCTCCCAAAGTGCTGGGAGTACAAGTGTGAGCCACCGTGCCTAGCCTACATCTCATTTCATTATCATTTGTATAGCACCTGCAACACTGGCTGTACCAGGCCTTGGGGGGGTTGATCTAGGAATTGGGCCTGCATGCCTCTTGGCTGCAAGGGGGTGAGAGATACACAACATAAGGAAAACCCATCAGTCATTAGAGGGGGACACCCAGCACAGACCCCTCTAATGGGATCCTAGATGTTCCAGGAGCCAAGGGAGCTCAGAAAGTAAGAGCTCTCTGAGGTCAGGCAGGCTGCCTGGCAAAGGCAGGATTTGAATTGGGCATGGGAGTGGTAGGGGTTGGACAAGCAGAGGGTTAGAGAAAAGGGCTGGGGGGGGCAGCAAGAGCTAGAGAGTGATGGCTGGTCAGGGAGGTGGGAAGGAGATGAGGGCAGCAGGGAGAACAGCAAGTCAAAGAGCCTTGAATGCCAGGACAAGGAGTGTGAGATAAGCCTATGGACAAAAGGGGAGTAGAAAAGGGTTTTGAGCAAGAAGGGACCTGCCAAGTGCAGTGTCTGGAGAGATGAGCGTGAGCAAGTGCAGGATGGAGCAGAGCAGAAGACTGAGTCCTTTGGGTGTGGCACTCACTCCCCTAGAAGGGTGGAGCAGGGAACAGCTGAGGCCTCAGGGCCACACCTAGAGTCAGGGCCTGGCCTTTCCAGCTCTGAGATGCCCTGGGGTGGGGGGCCCAGCAGCTCCCTCCACTGGTGGTCTCCCAGGAGCAGAGACAGGGAGCAGCAGAAAAAGGACTGCACATGGCTAACACTACCCCAAAGCCACCCCATCCCAAGGGACTGAAAGGAAGTAGCAGAGGCCAGGGAAGGGCCCACAGTGAAGTGTCACAGGGATGCCCAAGGCCATCTTGGCCTAAATCCCTTTGTAGCATCCCTGATGGGCCACCAACTTTGGTGGGCCATCTCTCGTTGTTGTTACAAGAACTGACTCTTGCATATGTGAAATCAAAGCCTGCCTCTGTTCCACTCTGTTCTGTCCTTTGGGCCACACAAAACTACTAGTCCATCCTCATTCAACCTCGGGTGTTCCTGCAATAGTGCCCAAAGCCCCTGGGGGACTCTCCAAGGCTCCTTTTCTGATGGCTGAACAGCTGTAGTTGCCTCAGAGGTTTCCTATGTAACCCTATCTCCTTCTGCCCCACACTGTGCTCATCCTGTTTTACCCTTCCCACTCTCGGCGCTGCACCTCTATTAATACAGCCCAAGATCATACTCACTCTTTGTAGTGGTATTCACTCAGCCTGCAGGTGGTTGTGGGAGAGAAAAGAAAATCCAATAAGAAAGTCATGCCCCGCTCCTCTGTGGCCCACAGCCCCTCACTCCCTACCTTTCCAGCCTTTGCCTCAAATCCCCACTCCAAAAAATGGTCACACACAGGTCAGGGGTTCCTCCATAAGGATCTGAGGCCCAGAGAAGGGGTGGAGTCATTGCTAGGGCAGGCTTTTCCTCCCATCTGAGAAATCAGGGGACAAGCCACAGGGCAACCTTAGGCTGATGCGTGCACCATGTCTGGGCCAAGAGCCTGGGTCCCCCAGTACCCAGCCCTAATACACCTACTCAGACCTAGATACCTCCCATCACCTAAGGTGGAAAAAATCAGGCTACAGGTGTAGGGAAGTGTAAAGCAAGTGCCAGCAGCTCAAACTCTCTTTAAAGTAGTGATAAGCCAGGTACAGTGGCTCATGCCTATAATCCCAGCACTTTGGGAGGCTGAGGTGGGAGGATCACACGAGCCCAGGAGTTCAAGACCAGCCTCTGCAACGTAGCAAGACCCCATCTCTTAAAAATTTTTAAAATAAATTAGCCAGGTATGGTGGTGCGACTGTAGTCTCAGCTACGGAGGAAGCAGAGGCGGGAGGATCATTGGAGCCCAGGAGTTCGAGGCTGCAGTGAGCTGTGATGGTGCCACTGCACTTCAGCCTGTGCGACAGAGCCAGACTTTGTCTCTTAAATAAATAGATAAATAGGTAAAGTAGGGATGGTCATGATTGTGAAGATGGAACCACCGAGGGTTCTGGGCTGCAGCATCCCAAATCGCCTGTAGTAGGTGTTAAACTGTGTCCCTACACCTACTGAGATTTTTTTTTTTTTAAATGGGAGGGAGTCCGAGCTTTCATCAGATTCTCAAAGGATTCAGGACTGAGAAAAGATGAAGAGCATCCTCCAAAGGGAAGAAGCTGTCAGTTGAGAAGTCCTGCGGCCACCTAATTTCCCCGGGAGCTCAGAAAGTAAGAGCTCTCTGAGGTCAGGAAGGCTGCCTGGCAAAGGCAGGATTTGAATTGGGCTTGAGAGTGGTAGGGGTTGGATAGACAGAGGGTTAGAGAAAAGGGCTGGGTGGGGGGGAGGGGCAGCAAGAGCTAGAGAGTGATGGCTGGTCAGGGAGGTGGGAAGGAGATGAGGGCAGCAGGGAGGACAGAAAGTCAAAGAGCCTTGAATGCCAGGACAAGGAGTGTGAGATAAGCCTATGGACAAAAGGGGAGTAGAAAAGGGTTTTGAGCAAGAAGGGACCTGCCGAGTGCCGTGTCTGGAGAGATGAGCATGAGCAAGTGCAGGTATCGCTGCCCCTCGGTGCCTCCTTCCCCCCCCCCCCGCTGCAAAACCCAGCGCTGCGCTAGAGGCGGATATTGACCCAAATACGGATGGGAATATTGGAGGAGGGGAGCCAGGGCGACAGGGGCTGCGGTCCCCAGACAGGAGGGGCGGGATCACAGCTCCCTCCCCGCACCCTAATTTCATAGGGCGTGGGAGAAGGAACCTCTTTTGATCCATCAGATTTGACAAACCCCCAAGGCCAGACTTGCGAGCCGGGAGGAGGAAGGCGGTGTGGGGGGTTGGGGGGAGTAGGGCGAGGCGAGGGGCGGGGCTTGCCCCTGTCCCCGCCCCCTCTCCCGCTCAGGAGTAGGTCGGGCTCCCCCTGGCGGCCCCCGGCCCCCGGTCCCCGCTCCGCTCCTCGGGCGCCCCCAGCCCGCGGTCCTCTTCCCCCCCCCCCCCCAGCACAGGTCTGTCTCCACCGACCCGCAGACGGACAGACGAAACGCGAGCGCAGCGCGCCGCGAGCCCCCGGGCGGCGGGAGGGGGCGGGGAGGCGACGGCTGCGGCTTGAGGAGCAGGAGCAGGTGCAGCGGCGACGAGCGGGCGGGGCTGGGACTGAGCGCGGGGCGGGGGCGGGCGCCTGCGGGGAGCCGGGAGGCCGCGACCTGGAGCGAGCCCGGCCGGGTCGCGCGGGGGCCGAGGGGGTCCGGAGTTGAACCGGGTGGGGCGGTGACTCCGGAGAGCGCAGGAGCCCAAGGAGACAGAGAGGACGAGCGCTGGAGAGGGATCCGAAGAGCGGCGGGGACGCTACGGGACGGGTGGGGTAGGAAATAGGGGGCATACCTGCAGAAGAGACTGGGGGTGGTGAGGACATGAAGCTGGAGCTTGGAGGGGAGCCGGGGACCGAAATGGGTGAGGCGGGAGTCGCGGTGGGGGTTGTATGAGGTCTGGCTTGTTGGAAAGATCCGGAGGTGTTAAGTTCGGTGTTAGGGCTGGGTGGGGAGAGAGAGTCTTAGCGGGGCCCAGGGGTTCTCAGCTGGTGGAGGAGAGCTGGGAGGGGACCAGGTGAGAGCAGGCGGGGTTGCGGGCTCAGTAGGCAATGGGCAGGTGGGGTGAAGTGTGAAGCTGACAGAAAGAAGTGAAGCAGGGTCCAGGTATAGGAGAGAAAGAGGCTTGGCATCTCAGAAGGGAAGCCAGCATAGGCTGAGGTTGGCCGCAGGGTGGGAGTGTGCCCAAGGAGGGGACGCCACAGTGAGGCCCTAGGCCAGGTCAGGGGGTGCCCCCATGGGGGAAGCCCCCCTCTGGGGGTCACTAGAGCCATGCTGTCCCGCAAAGGCATCATCCCTGAGGAGTATGTGCTGACACGTCTGGCAGAGGACCCCGCGGAGCCCAGGTACCGTGCCCGAGAGCGGAGGGCCCGCTTTGTGTCCAAGAAAGGCAACTGCAACGTGGCCCACAAGAACATTCGGGAGCAGGGCCGCTTCCTGCAGGACGTGTTCACCACACTGGTGGACCTCAAGTGGCCGCACACGCTGCTTATCTTCACCATGTCCTTCCTGTGCAGCTGGCTACTCTTCGCCATGGCCTGGTGGCTCATCGCCTTCGCCCACGGCGACCTGGCCCCCATTGAGGGCGCTGGGGAGCCCTGTGTCACCAGCATCAACTCCTTTTCATCTGCCTTCCTTTTCTCCATCGAGGTCCAGGTGACCATTGGTTTTGGTGGACGCATGGTGACCGAGGAGTGCCCCCTAGCCATCCTGGTGCTCATTGTGCAGAACATCGTGGGGCTCATGATCAACGCCATCATGCTGGGCTGCATCTTCATGAAGACCGCACAGGCCCACCGGAGGGCGGAGACCCTCATCTTCAGCAAGCACGCCGTCATCGCCCTGCGCCATGGCCGCCTCTGCTTCATGCTGCGCGTGGGCGACCTCCGCAAGAGCATGATCATCAGCGCCACCATCCACATGCAGGTGGTGCGCAAGACCACCAGCCCTGAGGGCGAAGTGGTGCCCCTCCACCAGGTGGACATCCCCATGGAGAACGGCGTGGGAGGCAACAGCATCTTCCTGGTGGCGCCCCTCATCATCTACCATGTCATCGATGCCAACAGCCCGCTCTACGACCTGGCGCCCGGCGACCTGCACCACCACCAGGACCTCGAGATCATCATCATCCTGGAAGGCGTGGTGGAAACCACGGGCATCACCACCCAGGCCCGCACCTCCTACCTGGCCGATGAGATCCTGTGGGGCCAGCGCTTTGTCCCCATTGTGGCTGAGGAGGATGGACGCTATTCTGTGGACTATTCCAAGTTTGGCAACACCATTAAAGTGCCCACGCCACTCTGCACGGCCCGCCAGCTCGATGAGGACCGCAGCCTGCTGGACGCCCTGACCCTTGCCTCAGCCCGAGGGCCCCTGCGCAAGCGCAGTGTGGCGGTGGCCAAGGCCAAGCCCAGGTTTAGCATCTCTCCGGATTCCCTGTCCTGAGCCGTGATCCCTTGGGCCTGCCACATGCGTGTGTGCACACGGGCAGTGTGGTATGGTATGTAGTGTGGACGGCCCCTCAGCCAGGCCTGGGCCTGTTGTGAGGCTGGGCCTCCTCAGCTCAGCTTCCCCCTGCTGCTCGCCTGGGGTGTTACAAGGCACTTGTCACTACGCTATTTCTGGCCTCAGCAGGAGCCTGTACTGGGTTATTTTTGTCCCTGCTCCTCCCAGCCCCAGCTCAGGACTGGCTTGCCCCTCTCCCCTCACCCAAGGCTGGGGAGGCTGCGGGGGGTGCTGGGCTCTAAAGCTGGGTCCCCAGCCTGTCCTGGGTCCCCATGATCGACTGGCCACAAGCTGGGCTGGTGGCTGTGGAAGAACAGTCCCCAGGTTGGAGGCCTGAAGCCCTGTTTCTGTGACCATAAGAAATGCCTGTGGTCAGGCCCCAGCCCTGCTTGGTCCCTGAAAAAGCTCTGGGCTAAGGGCTGGGCTGGGCCAGCCAGGGAGGGCGGTGGATGAGAGAGCAGGTTCCGGCTGGAGGGCTGGAGCTGCGAAGCCTACGCAGGTGGGCACCGGCCGAGGCTGACAGGGCCTCATCCGCAGAGCAGGCTCAGGCCAGGGAGGGGAAGCAGCAGGGGAGAGTGACATGAAGAGGTTCAGCTTTGCAGAGCCCTGCTCAGGCACAGGGAGGAGATGCCCCTGCCCTTTGCTCCCAACACCAGCCTCCCGCAGCGAGGGCGGCTCCCTGGCCTGGGGCTGTTGTGTCTGCCCGCTCCCATTCTGTCCCCAGAGGCTGGAGAGAGGGGTCCCATGCCCACCACAATGATGGCCCCAACTCTGGTCCTGGCTCCCCACTGGTGGCTGCTACTTACTTTGTCCAGAGGATGGTCTTGGGGCTGAGTGTTTTGGGTTTGCTGGAAAAGGAGGTGTTGGAAAGTTCAGGATGGTGAGGGTGAGTGAGGTCCTTGAGGCAAAGAAGCCCTTGGTCCTGACGGGCTTGACCCCAGCCTGGACTCTTGGAGCAGGGCTGCATGTACTTGCCCAGAATTCTGCCTTCTCCGTCATCAATAAAGCCTCCCCCTTCACGACCTAAACTCTGGGCTGTTCTTGCTGGGGAGGCAGTGAGCGTGCGGGGAAAGGGAGGGCAGGGGCTGGCAGCTGCCACCCCACATTCAAGAGGTGCTATGGACCCTAGCAGGGAGGCCAGGGAAGGGACCTGCTGCTGGCTCCTCTTCCCCCAGCTCAGGGGGACATTCCCCTCTTGCCTCAGGTGGCCCAGCATCTCAACCTTTGGGCACCTATCAGCCTTTGTAGCCCCAGGTCTGCCTCCACTCCCAGGGATCTGCTGGAAGGCTGGGGTGCTGGGGAGGGGGCGGGGATGCTGTAGGCATTAGTGTAGTGATTGGAGTATGCACTCTCAAGCCAACTGCCTGGGTTCGAATACTGGCTTTAGCTTTATGACTTTGGCCAAGTAACTTAACCCTCTGTGTCTCATCTATTAAATGAAGATACTATTAGTACCTACCTCATAGAATTGTTGTGGGAGTAAGTGAAAACATATGTACAATGCTTAAGTGCCTGGTCTACAAGTGCTCAATAAATGTTAACTATTGTGATTGCTACTGAATCAGCCACATGATGAGAAAACTGACCAAACCTTCAGAGAGAAGATGCTTTATTTCCCTTCAGGGATGCGTTTCTCTGCCTGGTCCTCCCTTCTACACAGCGCCCCCTCCTGGCTCAGACCATGACTACAGGGGCTGAGGCAGCACCTGGTACCTGGTCTCCTTGTCTCCAGGTCGTCCCCCCATCCCACCCCGAAGGCTCATCTGCCACGCAGACTCTGGGCTGGCCTTAGAAGGGCTTCTCTCCCCCATGGAACACCTTCCGTAGTTCCCCACCACCTCCCGGTGGACGCTAGACGTTGTAGCCATTTCAGGCTGAGGCCGCCTTTCCAGCCTTACGGCCCACTGTTCTCTTGCCAGGACTCTGCGCTCACCCACCTGCTTCCCCAGCTGCCTCCTATCCTGTCCCCTCCTTGCACGTAACATGGAGCTTCCTACGTCCAAGGCTTTGCATTGCCTGGACTGCCCAGGCCTCATCTCTATTGAAATCTATAAAACTCCAGGCCAAATGATGCCTCCTTGAAGCTCTCCCTGATTTCTCTGGAAAAAGATGGTCCCTTCCCACCCCTGCACTATGGGCATTCTCCTTTTGTGTGTGTTTATGGATCTGTCTCCCCATCCCCAAGTCCATGGCTTCTTGAGGTCAGGGACTGTATCTGACTCAGCATTGTGCCTGACACTGAGTAGGTACTGAATGAATGAACAAATGAAGGAATGATGGATGGATGGATGGTGTACAGGACAAGCTGGGGGTATGCTACAGTGTGAGGCCTGCAGACAGGGCTTTATCTGGATCAGTGAGGGTCTGCCCCCGGCTGTTCCAGACGCACTGCCTAGAGGGCCAGGAAGTGACCACTGCTGGTCTGAAAGCTGCCCTCTCCCTGAACCTACCCAATCCCCCAGTGTTGGTTCCCTTCCTTGCAGAGCTGACTCATTTCTGGTTGAGGGTGAAGGGGTCAGCCCAGGGTTCTAGGAGACTGGCTCTTGTGACTCAGCTTGGCTGTCCTAGAGGCCAGGACGAGGGCCCAGATTCACTAATGAGGAGCTCCTGCCCACACCATCCAGAGTAACCTTCCTCCACCCTTTCATGGACCTTAAATTGCCGGTGACAGTGAAGCTGAAGCTGGCAGAACTGAGGGCTCAGCGCCACCTGCTGGCCACAAGAATACCTACTTGATTCCAGAAAATCAAGGCCACTGGTCCTAGGCATTCCACCAACTCTAAGGGAGCCCTCCAGCCTTAAGGCTTAGGGAGGAGCTGGAAAGCTCCAGCTATTGAGGGGCAGCATAGAGGGCGCAAGCCCTCCTTGCCCCCGCTCCAGGCTTTCTTGCCCACTGACGGTGCTACCTCCATCTGGGGGCACCCTTTCTTTAAGGCACTGGCCTAAGCTGGACAAGGAAGCTCCCCTGAGCTCCATTCACCCCAGCAGGAACTTCTATGAGAATTTTGTTTCTGCCTTTCTGCCTCCAGGACCGCACTTGTTAGTCATCACATGAGAGCAGGGGAAGCAGTCCAAGCTAGTACAATCCCGTCTGCAGAGGCTGGCTCTACTCCAAGTCCCCTGGAAAGGGGAAGCGAAGTCCCATGTGTTACTGTGGCCCAATGGTACTATAAGAGTACTCCTCCTCCGCAAGTGCACATGAGAAAACAGGATCAGAAGTGGAGGTGTCTTAGTCCATTTGGGCTTCCATAACAAAACACCATAGACTGGGCGGCTTATAAACAACAGAAATTTTTCTCACAGTTCTAGAGACCAGCAAGTCCAAGGTCAAGGTGCCAGAAGATTCGGTGTCTGGTGAGGGTTTGCTTCTTAGATAACTCACTGTAACCTCATGTGGCAGAGGGTGAGAAGGATCTTTCTGGTGCCTCTTTTATAAAGGCATTTATCCCATTTAAGAGGGCTCTACCCTCATGAACTAGTCACCTCCCAAAGGCCCCATCTTCAAATACCATCACCTTGGGCATTAGAATTTAACATGTGAAATTTAGGGAGACACAAACATTTAGTCTATAGCAAAAGGCAATTTGTTAAGATCTCACAGCTAGTAGGTGGTAGGTCCAAACTCTGGACCTGAGTCTGTCTAATGCCAAAGCCCTGCCCTTTCCTCCCCACCACACGGTCCCAGCGGCCTGAGCTCCAGCTTTCAGTGGGGCTTCACCTTGCCGAGTGTCAAATCCACTACAGGGAGAGAGTTGTCTCCAGACTGAGAACAAGAGGAAAAGTGTAACTTGGGACGCCCCTGGGCCTCCCTGAGGTCCCAGATTGGAGACTGACAGCAGGCTCAGCTGTGTGAAGTGACAGCCTAGCCCTAGATTGTGTCCAGAACACCCATGGAGTCAGGGACTTCACTGGCCCATATGCATGGTGAGCCCTCCACGTTTCCCCTTGTTGTAGGAGGATAGGGATCCTTGCCTTCCAGGCTATTCTTCCAGCCAATCAGGTGACAATGAAGCCTGAAGGGGCACATCTGCCACCCACCTGTCCCCAACTCACATCAGTGGTATGACATGTGTCCTAGGCCTCGGTCCTTAGCTCAACAGGGGAGGGAGACCAGGCCACTCTCTTTCTGTAGTGAAACAGTGCTACTCTGGAAAAACTAGCCCACTAGCCATACCGGAACCTGCCCAGGCCTAACGCCTGTGGATTTGGCATCTCCAGCCAGTAGCCAGTCTCACTGTGAGGCCCAGCTGAGACCCCTAACGTGCACCTCTGGCCTTTCTGCTAGAGAGGACTCATCCAGCTTCTACAGGACTCACTTCCTCTCCACAGGTCGCATCCTCCCAGCTCTGTCTTGCACTTGAGCTCCTCCTCCACACCCTGCTTTGGGGAGAACTTTCCCAGGGAGCTTGCTGTCACAGGAGGAGAGCAGCAGCCTCCTCACGGGTCTCTGGGTTCCCTGAGACCTCTGAGGTCTCCCCAGGCCCAGGTGTCAGACACTCTGTGTTGTACCAAGATGTGCAGAAGACTTTGGGAAAGAAAACGTGAATTCTGCACATCAAAGTCATGTTGAGCCAAGACTGCGGCAGGCCTAAAGAACAGCTTGAA
This sequence comes from Cheirogaleus major, assembly GCA_963574435.1. Taxonomy (NCBI): domain Eukaryota; kingdom Metazoa; phylum Chordata; class Mammalia; order Primates; family Cheirogaleidae; genus Cheirogaleus; species Cheirogaleus major. The sequence continues at coordinate 11,984 of CAUYPO010018674.1, forward strand.
ATGAGATGGGAAAAGGAAGAACAGTGGGATTGGTCAGAGCTGTACCAGAAGCGGGTTCTGTTGCACTGGAATCTAGGTTATTGGCAGTATCTTTGCCAGGTCTACCCGCTTAGGGTGTTGTCTATCTGCACAGAAAGGGAAGCCGGTGCTACGTATATTCTACTTCTACTCTGGGTAGGCCCAACTCTGGAGTGACATGAAAAGCAGCTGCCTGGACTGGCCACCCTGGGTCCAGAAGTGTAAACTTCTGCCTTTCCCGACCTTGCGGGCATTGGTGCCAGTGAGTGGAACGGGTGATACAAAGCACGTGTGCAACTCCACAGTTTATTACTTCTGGTCTCAAGTAGTCCTCCAGCCTCAGCCTCCCAAAGTGCCAGGGATTACAGTTTATTACTTCCACAGGCATGTAGCACAGGTAAGCACTACCTAGCAGCTTTCTTCAGCTTACAGAGTTAAGCTTGCAAGTTAAGCCTTTTCTGTTAGTTATCCTCCCCTTCATGAAATGATATCATTCCGTATAGCACGAACACATTCCTAATTCCTCATCCCCAAACCATCAGCGACCAAGCTGAAGCAAACCAAATCTGGGGGTTTTATTTGATCTTTATTTGATCAATTCCAGTGTTACCCATAATGCCATAATTGGGGCAAGGGGGGTAACTTCAAGGTAATCCAGAGAGAAGTAAGCATAATACAGTTCTGACCGAGACTCTGATTCCTTTTTGTTAAATCCCTACTATGTCCTTGGTTTCCCATCTTCCTTGGAAGTAGAAGAATCAAAATCATTCCATAGTTCCACCTCAAGGAGGGCAACTTGAACAGTCTCGGCCACCCCTGCAGGGAGCTCCAGCCGTGCTCAGTCGGTGGCAGTCCAGGGAGAGCATGGCATCAGCTCGAATCCTGAAGCAGAGCCCCGAGAGGCTGCAGTGGACAGTGTTGGCTGAGTACACGCCTCACGCAGGCTCTCTCTTGAAGCGAGTCTCAGGAGCGCGCCTCTGTGTCTGCCTCACTCCTTCTGGTCAAGGCTCAGCTTCCTGAGGAGCTAAATTAGCTAGCTTTTGCTATGTAACAAGGTAGTCTAAAACAGTAGCTTTTTAAAAAATAGTTTAAATATTAAACATTAAGTATTAAATACAAATATTTTAAATAACATTAGTATTTCTCACACATTGTTGGTACTGTTGATTTCAGTTAGGTTGGCTCACACAGATTGGGTGAGTGTCATCTAACCCAGCCTGGCCTTGGCAAAAGCAATGAGGATGACATGGCATGTGTCTCCCATCCTCCAGGCACACAAGTCTTCTTGAGGCCTTGGTTTGGAATTGGCACGCCTTCTCTTCCGTCTCATTTTGTTGGCTGAAACAAGTCACGTGATTGGAGAGAACTGCAAAGTTGCATGGCAACGGACATGGGCATCTGGAAGGGTGAAGGATTGGAGCCCTCTTTGCAAACTACCACATGATCCAAGCTGACCATAACAGCTTTTTTTTTCTTTTCCAATAAGCATCAATGGGCCAGGTGGCTCACGCCTGTAATCCCTGGCACTTTGGGAGGCTGAGGCTGGAGGACTACTTGAGGCCAGGAGTTCAAGATCAGCCTGAGCAACATAGTGAGGCCCTGTCTCCACAAAAAACTTTAAAAAAATAGATTAGCTGGGTACGATGGTGTGCACCTGTCTTCGTAGCTACTCAGGAGGCTGAGGTAGAAGGATCACTTGAGTCTAGGAACTCAAGGTTATTTGATCATGCTATTGCACTTCAGCCTGAGCAATAGAGCAAGACCTGGTCTCTAAAAAAAAAAACAAACCATTAATGCTGGATCTTGCAGCTATCACAACACTACCTGGATATCAGAGAAAGGCAAGAAATATGACAATATCACAATAAACATTTGAAAACCCACTTTATATCCAGTTTTCTCCTTGGCCTAGATCCAACCAGGAGAATAGTCCCATGAATCTAGTTGGCCAACTTTAGGTAAACAGACTTTTTTTCTTGATTAAATGATTATTCTACTTTTCCTACAGCATTTACAAAGAGATGTATCAGTATTGCACAGATTTTGCCTTGGCCGGCCGATAGTAATTAAGGGCCATTTTATTATCTAGAACCATTTTAACCAATCCTTTTACATTGGTCTTTTGGGCCCCTAAAGCTTTAGCTGTTTTATTTGCTATTTGGGTCACAGTCAGGGATAAGCATGTTTGGAAACATGTTTTAGTTTGGATATTTAGAAATTGTCTAGTGAGAGAGGGTTAGAAATTCTTGGTCAAACCAGTGAAATCTGCTGATAAGTTATTCCACTGAGATATAAACAAAATAGGAGCAACTGACAGAAGGAACTCCACTCTCTGAGCCAGAGTTTCTATATGTGTGAGAACAGCAATGTAGCCCACACAGAGTTCAAAGGCCTGTCTGAACTAGTGAGGTCAGGTTCAACTCACAGTGAAACTTGTTCAGTAGGGAGAAACAGAGGGAGGCTTTACAATGCATCTCCCCAAAGTCATAAACCACCACATGGAGATCAGATGGCAAAGTTTTTCCCCAAAACAGCATCAGAAAAAGCCACACACCACAAACACAAACCACACTAACAATACCTCAGCATCATTCCTGAGAACTCCCAACACCATCCAATGGCTATGATCCCTGAACTCCTGAAGCTAACTCCAAGACACAGGGCTGAACTTTGCTTTGGAGCCCTTACCTTTTCCAAAAAACCAAAATCATTGATGATAATAAAATCAGTAAAAAACAAATAGGATAAAAAATCCACAAGTCATTTTTCTTCTTCGATCCTGCAAAAAGAGAAAGAGAACATTAAGAGGAAACATACTGACAAGGGCCAGAGAGCCCACATGACTGCTGCTAGCATCTGTGTGGTTGTGGCATTTTCCTTGTCAGAGACCTAACCACCAACCCTCTGCCATGTGTCTCAGCATCTCCATTCCTATCACACACAGCTCCATACTTCAAACACTGTATGGAACACTTGCCAGAAATAAGGGAGATTGAATACCGCATATCATATACATGTGCCATCCACACCTTCAAAACTTCCATACTACACACCATCTTGTATCACTCATGGACATCCCACCCAGACAAACCCCTCATGCCATACACACAAAGCACATTTCAATGTTATACTCCCCATCTCACACATACCCCACCTGCACCCCTGAACACACTACCCACACACACCCCTCATCATCACTTCCAAGAACAATTCTTCTCTCCCTCCAGGACTATCCCAGGCCCTACCTGGCACACCCTGACCATATTCCCCAAGGGCCCTGGTCCGTCCCTGCCTTCCTTACTCATTTCAGCCCCAGGAATTTTGAACAGTAGGGTCTTCGCCACATAAAACCAAAGCCGTGACAAGGCAACTAGGATATGAGCTCAAAAAGCCCCACCCCACCACTAGGAGGGGTTCTGCAGTGAGTTGTGTTGTGCTAAGGACCTGGTGTGCCTAGGGAAAGCCCTGGGCATCTGCAGGACCACTCTACTATAGCCTTCCCATCTTGGGACACAGCCCATAAGACAGGACTACTGATTCGGCTTCTACAAGCCAACAGTGTACAGTGGACCTGCAGGCTGACTAGAAGGGCTGCTGGCAGGGCTAGTCCCTGGCCCCAACAGCCCCTTATCCTCAGGAGACATGGGCAGGATCCTGTCCCCATTCCCCTAGCAGCTGGCAAGCTTCCTACTCCAAGCCATATGGACCATCCAGAACCCTGAAGCTGCCATGAGCTGACGAGTAGCCCTGTTCTCACCTGACAGCTACTATCACCACTCTCCACCTACCAGACCATCTGCCCTGGTGCAGGGACCTCGTCTGGACTGTTGACTCAGGCTGAGCTAGGCCAGGCTCCGGCTTAGTCCCTCCAGTCCAAGCTTTCTCTCCTTCCCCATCAGCCTTCAGCAAAGACTCTAGACTTCGTGGGAACCAAAGTCTTGTATTATGCCCCTCAAGGTGAAAAGTAGGGAAAATGTCCAGAAAGACTCTTACCTGTCACAGTCAGGGTGAAGTTGACCCTCAAGGGGGTACGCAAGGATGTATGCCATACCACACACTGGTAGACGGTCCCACTGTCTTCCTGGGAGGACTGCAGGTTCAAGTAGCTAGTGACATTAAATGTACCATCCTCGTTCTTGATGGTGGGACTAGTGACAATGCCCTCAGAAATCTCTGCGTGATGAGGAACCTTCTGGGTCCACTTTTCCCATGTTATGTTAATAGTTTCTGGGTAGAACCCACTTGACTTGCACACAACATGTGTGTCTTCTTTTCCCTTCACCACGGCTTGCTCCAGAAATAGCCTGCTGGCTGGGTGAGCTGCCAGAGGAGAGAGGTCACACAGAGCAGGGCCCAGCACCCAACTACCCTTTTACCCTCACATCTTATACTAATTGCCCTCTCCCACACCTACATACCTGGGCATCACCGCTCCTGCAGCCAGACGAGACGAAAAACACAGGATGCCTACTCTGCTTAATGATGGGGACTCTGAGGCATAGGTACTGCTGCAACCATGCCCAGCAATGAGAACTGCTACAGTACCAGATTGGGAACTCCTCATTATCGGCCTAATGTCTGACCCACGGCAAGCCTTCAGGACATGAGAGTGAACTGAATGGGAGTCTGTTTAGGCTAAAGACTGTGGGTATGTTGGTGCCAATGCCAGCAGAGTGTTGACACGCTGTGATTTTGTAAAGCAGAGTTTCTTAAGCTATTTTGTGTCATAGACACCTTTAGGAATCAGAGGAACGCTTTAGGACACTGTTGTGGTAGAGATTGCTAATTACTGCCCAGTTTCCATTCTACACATTTTTAGTTGGACAGGACACATCCAGGTTAAAGCTGTAACACCGAACCTCCACTGCAGGTTGGCGTAGCTATGTGAACTTAGGGTCTAGTAGGTCTGGATATAATCAAAATGGCATGAGCAACTTGCAGGACATGTCCTTAAATAAAAAGAGTGTCTTAAAGAAAATAACTTTACCCTTATCTCCCTAACCCCTGCATGCTTCCTGTAGAGTGCTTGGAATACCATATGATGGCTGAAGATGGAGAAGCCATTTCTAAACACAAGGTGGAAGCTACATGTTGAAGATGGCAGAATGACCCTAAAAGGATCCTGGTTCCCAGATGATCACAGAATTGACATGTCCACCCTGGGCTAGCTACATTAGTGTGAAAAAAAATAAACTGCCTTTTAGAAAGCCACTATTGATGGGGTGCGGTGGCTCACACCTGTAATCCTAGCACTCTGGGAGGCCGAGGCGGGAGGATCCCTTGAGGTCAGGAGTTTGAGACCAGCTTGAGCAAGACTGAGACCTTGTCTTTACCAAAAACAGAAAAATTAGCTGGGTGTGGTGGTGCGCGCCTGTCGTCTCGGCTACTCCAGAGGCTGAGGCAAGGAGGATTGCTTGAGCCCAGGAGTTTGAGGTTGCTGTGAGCTAGGCTGATACCACTGCACTCTAGCCTGGGTGACAGAGTGAGACTTTGTCTCTAAAAAAATAAAATAAAATAAAATAAAATAAAATAAAATAAAATAAATAATAAAATTAAATTTAAAAATAAAATGTTAAGAGCACTAATGGAAAAAGCAGATACCATGCAGAAACGGATGAGTAATATAAACAGATAGATGGACACTCTTAAGAAAGAATCAAAAGGAAATGCTAGAAATCAATGAAGAATGCCTCTGATGGGTTCATCAGTAGACTTGACATTGAGAAGGAAAGAATCAGTGAGCTTGAAGAAGTCCGTAGAAGCTTCCCAAACTGAAATGCAAAGAGAAAAAAGAATAATTATAATAATAATTTTAAAAAGCTAGAATATCCAAGAACTGTGGGATAATTTAAAAATGTGTAACATACATGTAATGGGAATACCAGAAGAAAAAAGAGCAGAAGAAATATTTTGAAGAAATAATGACTGAGAATCTTCCAAAATTCATGATAGACACCAAACTACAGATACAGGAAGCTTACAGAATACCAAGCAGGGTAAATACCAAAAAATCTGCATACCTAGGCATATCATATTCAAACTTTAGAAAGACACAGAGAAAGAGAAAATTTTGAAAGAAGCTGCAGGAAGAAAACTGACAGAACTGCCAAAGAAACTGACACATCCATTATTATAGTTGGAGGCTTCAACCCCTCTTTCACTAACTGATAGAGCCAGTAGGCAGAGAAGCAATGAGAATATAGTTAAACTGAACAGCACTACCAGTCAACTGGATCTAATTGACATTTATAGACTACTTTATCCAACGACAGCAGAATACACACTCTTTTCAAGCTTACATGGAACATTTACCAAGATAGATCACATTCTCAGTTGTAAAATACATCTTAGCATATTTAAAAGAATAGAAATCATTCAAACTATGTTCTCAGACCACAAGGAAATTAAACTAGATTTCAATAAGCAGAAAGATAGCTGGAAAATCCCAAATTACCTGAAAAATAAACCACACACTTCTAAATAATACATGAAGTCTCAAGAGAAATTTTTAAATATTTTGAATGAAATGAAATTAAAATGAAAATACAACTTATCAAAATTTGTGGGATGCAACAAAAGCAATGCTGACAGGGGAGTTTATAGCATTGAATACACATTATGTTCGAAAAGAGAAAACATGCAAAAAGAGGAAAGATGTGCTAAAATGAACAAACTTAATAAGCTTCTACCTTAGGAAGCTAGAGAAAGAAATTTAGGCTTAAAGCAAGTAGAAGAAAATAATAACAAAAATTAGACCAGAAATTGGTGAAATTGAATAGGCAATCAATAGAGAAAATCAAGGAAACCAAAAGCTGGTTCTTTGAAAAGATCGATAAAATTGACAAGCTTCTAGGTGGGCTAACCAAGGAAAAAAGAGAGAAGACTAATTACTAATATCAGAAATGAAAAAGGGGTTATTAGTGATCCTGTGGACATTAAAAGGATAATAAAAGAATACTATCAACAACTCTATGGCCACAGATTTGATAACTTAAATGAAGTGGACCAATTCCTTAAAAGACACAAACTACCAAAACTCACAGAAGAAGGCACAGATAATTTGGATAGGGCTATATCCATCCATTAAAGAAACTGAATCAATAACTCATTAAAAAAAAAAATCACCTTCAAAAACAGAAAGCACCAACTCAGATGCTTTCACTGGTGAATTCTACCAAACATGTAAGGAAACAATGATATGAATTTTTTATAATTTCTTCCAGAAAGTAGAAGAAGAGGCAACACATTCTACCTCATTCCATAAACCCAGTATTACCCTAATACCAAAACTACATAAAGACGTTACAAGAAAAGATAACTGCAGACCAGTATCTCTCATTAAAATACATTTAAAATTTCTCAATAAAATATTAGCAAATCTAATCCAATAATGTATAAAAAGGATTATATACCACAACCAAGAGGGACTTATTACAGGTATGTAAGGCTGGCTTATATTTTAAAAATCAGGGGTCAGAGTGATAAAGGAACTCTGTACTATCTTTGCAATTTTCCCCTAAACCTAAAAAAAAAACTGCCCTAAAAAATAAAGTCTATTAATTTTTTTTAAAGCCACTGTTTCCAGGCTTTCTTTCAGTTGCAGAGGAAACGAATCCTAACTAATATACTTCCCCCCTCCCAAAATGAATGTATATGAAACGATCAAAGTCTTATGTATAACTATGGAGGGCTCATAGATACTGCTCTTCTGCTATGGTCTGAATTTTGTCCCCCTAAAATTCATGTGCTCCCTCCAAATTCCCAGTATCTGTGAATGTGACTGTATCTGAAGATAGGTCTTTAAAGAGGTAATTAAGTTAAATGAGGTCATGGGGATGGCCCCTAATCCAATGACGGGTGTCCTTATAAGAGAAAATTATGACACAGACACATGCACAGAGGAAAGACCTCGTGAACACAGGGAGAAGACAGCCAGAGAGAGGCCTCAGATGCAACCAACCCTGCTGACACCTTGTTCTCAGACTTCTCACCTCCAGAATTATGAGAAAATAAATGTCTGTTGAGTGAGGAGGCCCTGGGAATTGAGGAAACACAGTCTGGACTGGGAAGAGGTGGGCGGAGCTCCATGGCTCAGGGCTTCCTCAGAAGTTGGGGAAATGAGAAGGAAATACTTAGGAAAGAGCTAAACTGCATTCTTTTTGTCCCTGTTTATCTGCTCATATGACCTCTCCCTGCTCCCTGAGAAATCTCAGAAATCTCAAATCTGAAATTTGATTTCTTCCTTGAATATGAACACATCGCTCTGAAAGTTCAACTACTCAGAGCAGCCAGAAAAGATAATAAAACAACCATGTGTAATTAATAAATAAATAAATGGCTATTGTTTAAGCCACCCAGTCAGTGGTCTTTTGTTATGGCAGCCTCAGCAAACTAATATACCCACCAAGCTCAGCCACATATTATCAGACCATTTTATAATAGAGAAAAGTAGAGCTCAAACAGGTATTGGGGGATGGTGGTGGTGTTCTAAGCCTTGACTGAGAACCAACCCACCTCACAACAGGTACTCAGCTGGGCATTTTCACACGTTACCTTATTTTGAGGTATGAATTAACGCCTCATTTTGTATATGGGAAAATTCAAGCCCAGAGATAGCAAATGCTTGGCCCAACCACTCCAATTGGAAGCAGCAAGGTTGGAATAAGATTTAGATCTGTGGAGCCAGAGCCCAGCATCTCTTTCCCAGCTGCTTTTCAGAGGTGCCTCTTCAGTAAAGACTGTCCACACAATAAGTGAATTTTGTAATATTACTATGGCTGTCTTTCACTGAGCATTTACAATGGACCTGGACCAAGCACTATGCTAAACATTTCACCTGCACTTTTCATACAATCTTCTGTAAAATCCTCTTAAGTAGGTACTGTTACCTTTGTTTAGAGGGAAGAACACTGAGATTCAGAGTGATTGACAACTTACACCAAAGTTGTCCAACTGTCTATGGAAGCCCAGGACTCAAACTCATGTCTGTCTGACTCCCAGGCCCATGCTCCAAACCTCTGCCCCCTCGGCCCACCTAATGTCTCTACCCCAAACCCCAGCACCACAGGAACCACAGGGCACTTCCCTCAGACACTCACCCACAACTTCAATCCAGACCCTTCCTTGTGCCTTCTGGGAAGTGACCACCAACTCACAACGGTACTCTCCTGCTTCCCCCAGCTGGACCCCAGGCAGCTGCAGCGAGGCATCCCCCTTCTCCAGCCTCCATGGGGACACGATGGCTCCAGGTCAGAATGCCACTTGATGATCTCCAAAAAATTCAAACAGCTTGACCTCTTTTCCAGACATCTGACTCTTTCGAAACCAGGTGATACCCATAATCTTGATGTTCAGGTGAGGGGAACCAGGGATTTTGCAGGGGATGGTCGCATTGTCATTCAGGGACACGATCTGGATCCTCCCTGCCATCTCCACTTTCAGGAAATCTGTGGCAATAACGGAACATGGTTATGGAAGACCCTTGGAAAAAACATAGGCCTGACACGGTCAAACACTACCATGTAGTTGGAAACAAGTATCTTTTAGGGGTGGAAGGACTCAGTACAGAGACCCTTAGTTCACAGGCCCTTATCAATCCACATAAGATCCCTCCAACTTTGTTCTTTTACAAGATTGTTTTGGCTATTATGGGTCGCTTGCAATTCCATATGAATTTTAGAATCAACATATCAATTTCTATGAAGAAGTCAGCTGATGATATGAATTGTATTGAATGTGTAGATCAATTTGGGGAGTACTGCCACCTTAACACTGTTAAGTTTTCCAATCTATGAACACGTTCTTGGATGTGCTATGGACTAAATGTTTGTGTCCTCTCAAAATTCATATGTTGAGGTCTAAACCCTGATGCGATGTTATTTGGTGGTATGGGCTTTGGGAGTTGATTAGGTCATAAGGGGGGAGTCCTCACGAATGGGATAAGTACGCTTATAAGAAAAGGCAGGAGGCTGGGTATGGTGGATCACGCCTGTAATCCTAGCACTCCGGGAGGCCACGGGCGGATTGTTTGAGCTCAGGAGTTCGAGACCATCCTGAGGAAGAGTGAGACCCCGTCTCTACTACAAAAATAGAAAGAAATTAGCTGGACAACTAAAAATATATAAAAAAATTAGCTGGGCATGATGGTACATGCCTGTAGTCCCAGCTGCTCGGGAGGCTGAGGCAGTAGGATTGCTTGAGCCCAGGAGTTTTGAGGTTGCTGTGAGCTAGGCTGACGCCAGGGTACTCTGGCCTGGGCAACAGAGTGAGACTCTGTCTCAAAAACAAACAAATAAACAAAAAAAACCAGAAAAGACAGGAAATCTCTCTCTCTCTCTCTGCCATGTGAAGATACAGCAAGAAGGTGTCCTTCTGCAAAGTAGAAATAGAGCCCTCACCAAAAACCAAATCAGCCACACCATCATCTTGGACTTCCCAGCCTCCAGAACTGGAAGAAATAAATTTCCGTTTAAGACACTCAGTCTATGGTATTGTTATGGTAGTCCAAATAGACTAAGACAGGATTTTTTTCCATTTCATTTATTTAGCTCTTCCTAAATTTGTTTCAGCAATATTTTAGTTTCCAGAGTGTATCTTTTGTGTTCCTTTTATTAAATTTATTTCTAAATATTTTATTCTTTTTGATGCTATTGTAAATGGAATTGTTTTTCTTAATTTTATTTTGAGATTGCTCATTGCAAATATATACAAATACTATTATTTTTTATTTCTATTTCCCTTGCCCATCAGGCAACCATTGTAAGTTGTTTAATGTCTTCATTTTCACATTTTCATTCTTTTAGAAAAGACTGTGTCTTGTTTTGTTTTTCCAACTTATAGAAATGGTATTGAGTTAAAAGTCTCATTGTTTTTCTTCTTGGCACTATATTCTCAAGATCCTTTCGCATTGCTATGTGTACAGCTAGTCCACTACTTAAAGTGGCTGCCCCGTTCCCCACAGTGAGCATCCACCTTTGGGTCACCTAAGTCTCCTTGATTCCCACGCCCCTCCACCACCCCTTGGCATCACCGAGCTATTTTGGCCAGTCTTGTGTCAAGTGATATCTCATTGTTATTTAATTTCTATTCTTCTAGTTAGGAATGAGTTTAAATATCTCTCCATATGTGTTTCAGCCTTTTAGTTTTCCGTTCAATATATTAGCCAGAATCTGTCCATCAGAGTTCCTAGAAATGTAAAAGAGAACGTTTGGATGTCACCACCGGGTTAAAACACTCCCCAACTCACTGAAACCCACGTGGAGTGCAGAGTTTTGGGTTTCAGGAGGGGTTTTTTGGTTTTTTTAAGACTAGTCAAGTGTAGTAGGGAGAAGGGGAGAAAGTAGTAAACAAGGAGTTCAATCTGTAACTGACTAAACAATCAAGTGAGATAACTCACTCACTTCCGTCCTGTCAACGGAACAGAAGCCAAATTCTGTAAAATAATTTTAAAGAGATTTATTCTGAGCCAAATTTGAGGACCGTGACCCGGAGCCACGCTCAAGAAACCTTGAGCAAGTGGACAAGCCCCCATATTTGTTGTTTTTAGTTCACACCTTGGACCAGGAACAAGCCTTTTTTTTTTCTTTTTTTGAGACAGGGTTTTCTCTATCACTCTGGCTCTCTAGAGCGCAGTGATATCATCACACTCACTGCAACCTCCATCTCCTGGGTCCCAGAGATCCTCCTGCCTCAGCCTCCCAAGTAGCTGGGCCTACAGGCACGTGTCACCAGTGTGAACTAAAATAGAATCTTAAGGCTCCCCCCAACCGGGTGACTGAATGGACCCCCTCTTGGCCATGGGGATATCCTAAAACTAAATTGCCTGACACTAAGGAGGTCAGACATGCCTCATCATGCCCCCTCCTTTCTTAGACATATCCTTTGTAACCCATTAATAGGTCTAAGGCTATGCAAGACAAATCTGCAGGTCCTCAATTTACACAACACATATATGGGGAGCGGAGGCTTGTGTCTGATTAATAGAGCTCCTCATCTCAAAACATTCCAAGCCTTCAGGTGTCCTCAAACTACGGCCCATGGGCCACATGCCACCCGCCTAGGACATTTATCCAGCCTGCTGGGTGTTTTTGCCGCCACTGCCTGTCCTGCTTAGCAGCCGACTCGTCCCGGGCCCACAGTGCAGACTCTCCAATGGTCTGAGGGTCAGTGAACTGGCCCCCTGTTTAAAAAGTTTGAGGACCCCTGCTTTAGACAAAGCTTCATGTCTTTAACCAATTATAAGTCAAAGAATCTTTAAAACCACCCATAACCTGTAAGCCCTTGCTTCTGAGATGGCCCACCTTTTCAGGCCAAACCAATGTATGCCTTCCATGTATTGATTTATGACTTTACCTGTAATCCCTGTCTCCCTGAAATGTATAAAACACAAACCATAACCCAACCACAGCGAATCCACTTGCTCAAGGCTTCTTGGGAGTGGCTCCAGGTCACGGTCCTCAAATTTGGCTCAAAATAAATCTCTTTAAAATTATTTTACAAAATTTGGCAGCCCCCATTTATGTGTTGTGTAAATTAAGGACCTGCAGATTTGTCTTGCATAGCCTTAGCCTATTAATGGGTTGCAAAGGATATGTCTAAGAAAGGAGGGGGCATGATGGGGCATGTCTGACCTCCTTCTTTTTCCTTGACACGACCTGCTATAATTTTTCTATTCTTAGTAGAGACAGCAGGGACAAGGTCTCGCTCTTGCTCAGGCTGATCTTCCCAGAGTGCTAGGAGTGAATCGGGCACGTGAATCACCACGCCTGGCATGTAGTATTTTTCTTATTTCGCCCCCTCCCTGTTTTTCTTTCCAGCTCCAGCTGTGACGCTGATGTCAGAGAGGCCCTAAGAGCGCAAGACCAAAGGTGGCTTGTATAAGTGCCCGGCCTTCAATATAAATCGGCTGAGTCAGTAGATGAATCTGTTAGGTTTGTTCCAGGTGGGAACTCAAAAAGTATGTATGGGATGGAATGCGGTCAATAGAAAACTGAGGTTTGTGAAACAATAGCCGCTGGAGTCTGGAGAGTCCAGACAGCTACAGCACTCCTATCCCCACCACC